>JAMWET010007156.1:185000-214316 GCA_024036415.1 Prochilodus magdalenae
TGTCGCTGCATAGTGATGATGCGCTCCTCCACACAGCCGGCGGAGAGCCGCGCCTCCGCCTCGTGATCCCAACACTCCTCCATAGTCTCGCACAGCATGGCCAGGCCCTGCCGCACACAAAGACAATTACCTATCACCTTAACCTATAATTACAGAATTCTGAACCATGTTCAGAAACAACAACTGAACCAACAGTACAGCAGGCAACAGTTTCTCTGGCTCAGCAAAAAACTGTGGTGTTTCATGTCTGAATCCCTCCAGTCACTTTTCTAAAATGCAACATGATGCTTATGCTTACATCTTGGAGCATCAGGCTGCTGGAGTTCAATAAATATTAGGCGATCCTGCTAGCGGTTCCAGTTGTTGAGTCAAATCTTGGCCAAAACCACTGACCAGTCTTCAAACTATGCCGTTACCAAATGCAGCTACAATGCTAAAAGCTAAGCCCAGCCCGTGTTTTTTTCACGGAAATTGACAGAAACGGTTCAAGCTGACGTGCTGGTTAGAGGAGAAAAGCTTAAGTTAGTGTCTGATACTAAATATCTTGGAATCATTCTAGATTCAAACATGGCATTTAAAAAGCAAGTTAAAAAAGTGACAAATACTATTAAATTGAACTTGGCTAATTTCAGGCACATAAGACCATATTTAACGATAGAAGCAGCAAAACTTTTTATGCATGCTATGATTGTCTCTCACATAACATACTGCTTTACAAGCTGGTCACAAACAAGCTTGTCAATTTTGAAACCTATTGAATCTCTCTATAAACAAGCACTAAAGATACTAGATAAGAAGCCTAATAGTCATCATCATTGTTATATAGTACAAAAGTATAACTTACTCAGTTTTGATAGTTTTAAACATCTTTTAGATGCCTGTCTCATGTTTAAGATTTTATATGGGTTTGCTCCTCCTCCACTGAGACAGTTTGTAAAACAAAAAGACAGCAGGGGTAATGTGGTAACAAGATCATCTATTAGAGGGGATTGTATTGTACAATATAGACGGAGTAAGTTTGGGCAAACAGTCTTTTCTATTAGAGCTAGTCAATACTGGAATGGTCTACCAACTGAGTTATGGACATGCACAAATTATTTGAATTTTAAATATAAACTGAAGATATGGCTGAAAGCAAACCAAATCTGTAATCATTGATATATATGTGTATATGTGTATATATGTGTATATGTATATATGTATGCATGTATGCATGTATGTGTGTATGTATATATATGCATGTATGTGTCTATGTGATGTTATTGTGTGTGGGTGGTGGAGTTTTGTAAATTTCATTGAAGCTGTTGACACTGGCTTTTACAGCAACCTGCCTAGGGACCACAGATGAAAATTAGCTTTTTAGCTAACTCCGGCACATTTACATTGATGTAGAAACTGAAATGTTGATTAATGTGCACTGTCCCTGTTAAATAAATAAAATAAAAAAAATAAAAAAAGGCTAAAGGCTACTGTTACCTCATGACACAGACTGCCCCTTCTGCACATCACCTGCAATTAGGTTATTCTACTTGCTATATGCCGCCCTCATTATATTAGCACTAAGTTTGTAATGAACGTTTTAACTTCTGCTCATCTCAAGCATGAACGTCTAGCTGGGCTGTTAAAAATTTAATCCACATGACCGCATGCACTGGCAGTTCACCGCTTAGGAAGCCGCGAAGCTGAGAAACATGGGGGGAGCGATGTCTCAGAGAAAGTCTGGAGGAGGTTTTGAAGAGAATCTGAACAAATGAAACGTTCTGCTAGTCATTTAGTCAGACACCGAACACTGCTTTAAACGAGTGAGCTGACTTTCGGTTTAGACGTAACGGCTGTTTGGGAAACGGAGCGGAGACGTTTGTTTTACGATAATTCCATTATTTTAGAACCTAAATTACAGATATGTTTATTTATTCATCTACAGCTAAGATTATCTTTATTTAAGGATGAGTACAGTCACTTAATACGCCCGCCGATAAACGAGAGATAATGATTTCAGCGCGGGTAATATAATAAACGGTTTCAGATTTACGTTCTTCTTTTCATCTAAAAATAATTTAAATATGGATCTGGTTTTATTTAGCAGTTCATTATTTATGAGAGATGAAAGGCGAAGGATCCTCCTACTAAAGATGATGTTAGAGGTGAAATTAAAAAGACTAGAAGCTATAAGCGCTAATGTTTTGCGCTAAAAATTCTGAGTCGGGTACAGCCCTTTTCAATACTGATAAGAAGATAACAACTGATAGGAAACATGCTAAATTGAATTTTAAAATATTGCTGTTAATTTGCTAGATGTCCTCAATTCAAACTGGTATATACCCCCACCCCCCACCCCACTGAACAGTAAAGCTTCAAAAAGAACAACAGACAAAACCACTTTGGGTTTAGGCTTTATCAAGTTGATGTGCAAGACAACACAAGTGTGTGGATGCCTGTGTCAGTGTCTCACCGTATGTTTCTGCCAATGCTCTCTCAAAGTGGGTCTGACTTTTTTGTGTACAACAACTTCCTGCATGTCCTCTAATGACGGGTGCTGCCCCACCTCCTCCTCAAACGGCAATGCGTATTCATCCACTGGACCTAAAAACACACACACACATACACACACACACACACACACACCTCTGTCAGTCCTGTCTGTGCATGTGTGCTTTGGGGGTGTGAAGGGCAGGTCAGTAGGATCATGTTCTGTGTGGTAAGCACTAATTCTACACACACAGCTTTTTCCCCCTTCAGTGTCCCTCACAGATCCCCACAACACTCACACACAGACAGCCTGTATGTTAAAGATTCGAGGATGTGGACTTTTGATACGACAGTCTGTGGAAATGGTGCCTTCGTATGTCCAATGAGCAGTACAACACTATGTAAGGCTGACAAATGATTCAAACAAGTTACTGTAATCAGTAAAAAAAAATTTTATCCTAAAGAAAAGCAGTGCTTTTGTTTCTGCTTGCTCACACATGATGGATCAATTACGTCTGGGTCCAACATTAGCACCTACTGACAAAGCCATACTGGCCCTTCGTGGATACCACTGATACAGGCTCTGGGTGTTTCTTGGTCTGAACAACATCTTTATGTTTCGGTTATCGATGAAGACTGCTAGCTAAGGCAGAGATAGCTAGCTAAGACCTGCTATCTTCGCCTTCGCTGAGCTGCATCAACCAGAACATGAAGATGTGGGTTCACAGCAAGTTGTGTGTATGTATTACCGTCAGCAGCAGTGCAGCGGGATGCCAGTTCCCAGAGCACGAGGCCAACAGCATACATGTCGATCCTCAGGAAAGCGTCCCGCTGGAAATTTATAGCTCCTTCCAAAACCTCTGGTGCCATGTAGCGCCGAGTGCCCACCTTAACAACATACAAACACACATACTCTTATTCACGTCTTCAAAAACAACACGAGGCAGTGAGAAGAAAACTAAGTCACAAGAAAACTTTAGACACACAATATTTCAGCTAAAATCTAAATCACTTTCCTCAATTTTAACCTGAACTTCAGAAATATATATATAAAACACTTGTACCTCACCATATAGCTCCGTGCCTAAATCATCAAATACCTTCCGCAAATTGCTTGTTGGCTACATTACATTTTGCACTCCAGTGCAAAACTAAAGCCAGCAGTCTACTTCAAATAAAAAAAGATACTGGTAACGCGAAACGTCATCTTTTTGGCCGAGGTGCTGACAAACAGAATGCCTAATCACCATTTCTGTTTGTTCTGAGACCTCCCTCTGGCTGTGATGGGCTCCGATCACAGTATTACTTCTTTCGAGACCCCTCCCACAGTCATGTTATGAAATGCACTGGGGACGAATAAAGTTTATTTATTTCAGTTTAATTCTCTGTGACCGGTTCCAACCCCAGTGTTGTTTGTTCAGAGACATATCCCTGATTGGTTTTAATCCCCCCATTGTTTTCCCCCCCTCAACTGTGGTTGGTTCTAATCACGATGTCAGCTGTCCTAGACCTCTAGACTGAGACTGGCTCTTGGTTCTGAGACCTCTCCCGACTGGGATTGGTTCTAATCACTGTGTCACTCATTCTGAGATCTCCCCTTGGCTGCAACTAGTTCTAATCACAATGCTGTTTGGATCTTCCTCGAACTGTCACCGGTTCTCATCACTGCGACATTTGTTCTGGGACCTGGTTCTAAATTGCTTGTCACATGGTTGCCTGCCTCACTGATTGGTGTGTGCCTCTAACGGTGCGGAGTTGTTTTCGACTGACAGACAACATTTGGAGTAAAGGGACAACTGGACTCTACTATTTCAGTTTTATGTCAGTCAGAACTTACCTGTCCATGTGTGTCACCTGCAGACTTTCCCGCCTCAAATTTGAGAGCAAGGCCAAAATCAGCAATGCAGGCACTAAAATTATTCTTCAACAGTATATTCTTGCTCTTAATGTCCCTGAGAGACAGAGAGAAAGAGGGAGAGAGAGAGAACAATGAATGAATAAGCACAGGGAAGCTCAGGAGGAAGAGACTACAGAAAGACACAGCTAATGAAGGACGGGGAAGGAAAGATCAGTTAAATCAAGTTAAATGTATGTGCATCTAACGAGAGAGCACCTGTGTGCCACAGCGGGCTTATGACCCTCCTTCAGTCCGGGGATGTCCTCGTGCAGATATGCCAAACCTCGCGCAAAGGTCTGCGCGATATGACACAGCTCATTCCAGGACACCACATTAGCCTTCAGGTAATCGGTCAACGAGCCCTGTCAATACATGCAGGCAGCCACAGTCAGTGTGATGTAAACCGCATGGTTGGAGTACAACGTGAACTACTGTGGCCACCAGGGGTCACATATGAGCCTACAATTAATGGCAGGAACATATGCTGCCCAAAGCTCGACAAAAGGTTGAACAGAACGACCCAAAATGTCATTACTGAGTGCGAATTTGTGTGAGTATATGTTTATGGCTTATTATAGTAATCTGTGATGGGCCACAATCTCCTGTGTATAATCTGTATGTATAATTTTATTTATTTATTTAATTTCTTTTGGTTAGTATGCACATGTATCTGGCACTATACGTTAACACCTCATTATAGAAAGTAAAGCTGAGCTACCAGAGCAATGTCCGGTTTGTGTGTGTGTATATATATATATATATATATCTTAGTTTTTCATAATACTATTTACAGTGCTATTCAGAGGCTAAACTTCATTTACTTAAGTAAAACCATTAAATGCAAAGTATTAATTTTCCAGGAGACATTTCTGAGCAGAAAGGGGAAAAGCAAATGAGATAAAAGAGATTTTTATTAAAACTAATGATTAAGTTTTAATAAAAATTAAGTTCATAAAATGATTCAAAGATAAGGTAAGCCTCCCGAGTTGATATGGGCACCAAAATCTGCGTCGTGTGAAAATTAAGCTCACTCTTGCTTCAGATCTGAGAACATCCAAAGCTCTTCCTATCCATCCTTTAACTCTAAGAAGGCAATTCAAAACTATGGGTCTGAAAGGATTTCTAGTTCTCAAGAATCTCCTTGCTGAGAAACGAAAATCAAATACAGAGACCGTTTGTGAACTGTCTGCCCGAGAGTCAAAATTGTTCTTACTGGAAATAAACTTAACTAAAATAATAACTGGGCTCTGATTTCTGCCCGATATTATGTATATACTGTTTATGTTTGTGTCCGGTTATACCTTTCATTCAGTTTCACATGAGATTTATGTATATATGTCTGCGTGTGAGTGTATACCTTCTCGTGGTAAGTTGTAATGAGCCACAGCTCGATGTCCATTCCATTTCCTCTCTTCTCAGCTCCAATGAAGTGGAGAATGTTCTCATGTTTCATCCCAGTTATACTGTAAACCTCGTACTCGTTCTGCCAGGCCTGCTTATTCTACCAGATAAAACACAAAATTCAAAAACACTCTTAACACTCTTGGCACCTCTTAGCACACGTTAGCGCCTGTCAGAAATCTAACTGCTTGGGCTAACACCCCTCACACACAGTGTTACCTGTATAGGGAAGATTTTCACAGCCACGTGTTCACTGAGTAGCTGCGCCTTCCACACGCAGCCGAAGCGCCCCCTGGCTTTGACCTCCAGTAACTGCAGCGGCTTCTGGCCCAGGAGCGGGGAAGGGGGAGTCGGCCCAGGGTCCTGCAGAAAGGAGAGTGACATTTATTTAGCCAATCGGGTCAAACCACACGCCTGCAACTTCCCATCCAAAATGAACTAAATCCATTTCACCAGGTCTTAGCCAATCACACAATGGAATAGACCAATTAGAGCACTTTGCAGTGTTGGCCATTTGGAGAGATACAAGACTGTCAAAGACTACTCACTGCCTCAAGCATTAACCCACTCCTTCCACTGTTTCTATATTTTCATGTTTACGCTGAGGTGTGTGGGTTTACTGCATCAATATTCACATTTACAGGATCATTTTTCAAACGTTCGTCATTTTAATTAAACAGACTTTTTTCCAATGTGCCTTGATAAGACTGTTCTGACTGTTTGTCTCAATCAAAAAAACATCTGGGCTAAAACAACTGGCCGATTTTTGTTTTTTTTTATGACATCACAAAGACAATTAATTCAAAATGGCCTATTTTTATATATGGACTTTCATATATGGACTGTGTGGACTGTGGAGTGGACGGTCACGTACACGTTTCCCGTTAGATGAATTTGTCTACAAAGTTTCTGGGTTAAATTATAACTACACAAAGGTGTGTTGTCCTCACAGATGACTTGCGTTGAGACTACAGCAGTAGCAGTAGCTATGTTTAGCTCCACTGTGACTGTTTAAAGAGAAATTATTGTCTTTTTATTTTGATATAATTAAATTGCTAATAGTGAATAGCTCACTACGTCAATCAGAGTACAAGGCGTCTTTCTGGGGAAACTTACTGATTATCCACAATTGTTCACAGCTTGATTAGAACTAGATGTCAAAAACGTTCGATGTCTTGAAAAGCAAGTTCCTATACAAAACAGATGGGAATGTGTTCTTTGATGAAGATTTTGCCTTACGTTCGTGTTATAGAGGTACATGGAGGACGTAGTGAGGGACAATATTCCCCATTTTGCCAGAGTTTTATGCTTCTCAACAGTACAAATTAAAACTAAGACGATGTACAGCTTCACTGGTAGTTTTCTATTGTACATAATGTTGTACACAATCTGTAAACTGGATCTAAACCTCAACAGATGCTCTGAGAGGAAGCAAGCGTCTAGTAGTGAGCCGTAGTAAGCCGTTGTCTGCCGTACTTGAGCATTCAGCTGCCTGCCCGCTGCCCGTCCACTGCCCCCCCACCCCATCTCACTGTGCTCTCTGACCCATTACTCTTCGCTCATCAGGGAAAAGAACGAGGAGAGAGAGAGAGACCCCTCTCAAGGGACAGAGACGTGAGGAGAGAAAGAGTAAAAGCGAACCGAGGGGTGGGCAGGGTTGGTTTGACCTTGGTCAGGGTCATGCGGACGGTAAACACACGCAGCTACATGCTTACGTTGGGACTTTTCCTCAGCTCTCAATTATTAAAGAGACGCCAAGAGCTGGTGGTGAAACTGAAAGCGGTTTCAACCCAGAAGCAGTTTCCCTGAGCCCTCCCACACAAACACACACAGTCGCTTTAAAAACAAAGACTTCATACAGCAGCAGCAGCGAGGCCTTTATAATACAGACCTCAAACAGACTCTCCAATGTCTGTACAACACAGAAACCATACTGGAGAGAGCGCTTCCATAACACTCAATTCATACAGGTACATAAAGCCTTCTATAGCAGCGCTCAGTGTGAAACGCCCTGTGATACAGAATTCATACCGAAACGGGAAACTCTTTTTAATGTAGCATTCACAGAGAAAACGAAAGGCTCGCATAACATTCACGCTCCACACAGCCATCCACAGATCACCACCGTTTCTCTGGATACAGGGTTGCTTGCCTGTGTGCAGTGGCAAAAGTGAACTGAAAATGATCTTTCCATTCCCTCCTCATGGACACAAACAGAAAAGAGCATGCACATCTACCGCATCTGAGCCCCCATCAGTAGCTTAACCAAATAGTAGAGGTCTGCCACCTGACTCATGCCTGACTTTTAGGATGGGTTTTGGGCCATTTTACCCAACCTGCCCAACTGGACAAGCAAAGAGAGGATTTCACACCCGAGTTTGCTTTAAAAAACATAAATGCAAACATAAATAAGCTTAAAATAAACTTTAATAAAATTTATTAATAAAACTCGTACATGAGAAATATAAATATTATGTTATTATGAGGGAAGCATCAAAATTTCAGTTATTATGAACCTTTAAGCAAAAACGATCAGATGTCATACTTTTTGGTCCCTCAAGATCCCTCAAACATAAAATCTTTCGGTTGAAACAAGCTAAAAAAAAAATAAACCGGACTAAAAATCAATCTGTAAAATCACTGAAATGAAACTGAGAACGAGAAACACCGTTTGTGTAGTACACTCGACAGTGCAACCCGTTCTAAGCTGCAGCAGATCGACAGTATTATAAATAGTCGCCCATGTGGACTAGGTTTAGACTGATCGGCCAGTATAATAACCTGGGCCAGTAACCTCGGTCAGCATTTCCCAGGTTATCAGAATCGCATATGAAGTTGCTTCCTTACCGCTAAATGCACCTTTTGTTTTTTATGCGCATTTCTGGCGCGCCGAGATCAAATAACACACTTCTGCAGTTTGGTCCTACGTCCCCCCACAGTGTTACCGGATTGGTAGAAATGTGGATGACTCATCTCACAAGTCGGATGAGAGACGCGGGAGGGAACAAAGACGCGCCTGCTTCGCTCCCACAGTGAAGGTCATGGTTGAACAACGTGCTTGCCATAAAGCTCAGTGCACTCAGTCACATAGCTTCACTCGTTCTAGCCAGACAAACGTGTCTGAAACAACACACGTTTGGTGAGAGTGAGGTATCTGTGTGTGGGTGCTCTGTAGCAGTGTTATGTAGCAGTTTGAATGCTAGTATGTGTTTAAGTTCAGCAGAGCTTCAGTCGGCCATTGAGGCAGAGAAGCAGTAAACTATTTGTAAAATCAACACGCATCATTTTACATTTAATACATTAGCTATACATCATTTCTGGCCAGCTTCTTTTCTACTATAAAGCAAAGACACTGCTGCTAACTACTTCCAAAGAGATCCCCGAACAGGCAGTTTCCATCTGATCATGCAGTGCAGAAAACATCTGATAATTTAAAATCATCCAATTAGCTCATCATCACATTAAATACATACCTGGTTGGTTTCTTCCACAAAGAGAGTATTTGCTGCATAACTCGGATCAAATGTTGACTATAATATATCACTGTAATGCATTTACAGTTCAGGCTTTATACGGTGTTTAGTCCGTATCTACACTTTATACAGTGTTTAGTCCGTATCTACACTTTATACGGTGTTTAGTCTGTATCTAGACTTTATACGGTGTTTAGTCTGTATCTAGACTTTATACAGCGTTTAGTCTGTATCTACACTTTATACAGTGTTTAGTCTGTATCTACACTTTATACAGTGTTTAGTCCGTATCTACACTTTATACGGTGTTTAGTCCGTATCTACACTTTATACGGTGTTTAGTCCGTATCTACACTTTATACGGTGTTTAGTCCGTATCTACACTTTATACGGTGTTTAGTCCGTATCTACACTTTATACGGTGTTTAGTCCGTATCTACACTTTATACGGTGTTTAGTCCGTATCTAGACTTTATACGGTGTTTAGTCCGTATCTAGACTTTATACGGTGTTTAGTCCGTATCTACACTTTATACAGTGTTTAGTCCGTATCTACACTTTATACAGTGTTTAGTCCGTATCTACACTTTATACGGCGTTTAGTCTGTATCTACACTTTATACGGCGTTTAGTCTGTATCTACACTTTATACGGTGTTTAGTCTGTATCTACACTTTATACGGTGTTTAGTCTGTATCTACACTTTATACGGTGTTTAGTCTGTATCTACACTTTATACGGTGTTTAGTCTGTATCTACACTTTATACGGTGTTTAGTCTGTATCTACACTTTATACGGTGTTTAGTCTGTATCTACACTTTATACGGTGTTTAGTCTGTATCTACACTTTATACGGCGTTTAGTCTGTATCTACACTTTATACGGTGTTCAGTCTGTATCTACACTTTATACGGCGTTCAGTCTGTATCTACACTTTATACGGTGTTCAGTCTGTATCTACACTTTATACAGCGTTTAGTCTGTATCTACACTTTATACAGCGTTTAGTCTGTATCTACACTTTATACAGCGTTTAGTCTGTATCTACACTTTATACAGCGTTTAGTCCGTATCTACACTTTATACAGCGTTTAGTCTGTATCTACACTTTATACAGCGTTTAGTCTGTATCTACACTTTATACAGCGTTTAGTCCGTATCTACACTTTATACAGTGTTTAGTCCGTATCTACACTTTATACAGCGTTTAGTCTGTATCTACACTTTATACAGCGTTTAGTCTGTATCTACACTTTATACAGTGTTTAGTCCGTATCTACACTTTATACAGCGTTTAGTCTGTATCTACACTTTATACAGCGTTTAGTCCGTATCTACACTTTATACAGTGTTTAGTCTGTATCTACACTTTATACAGCGTTTAGTCCGTATCTACACTTTATACAGTGTTTAGTCTGTATCTACACTTTATACAGCGTTTAGTCCGTATCTACACTTTATACAGTGTTTAGTCTGTATCTACACTTTATACAGTGTTTAGTCCGTATCTACACTTTATACAGCGTTTAGTCCGTATCTACACTTTATACAGTGTTTAGTCTGTATCTACACTTTATACAGTGTTTAGTCTGTATCTACACTTTATACAGCGTTTAGTCTGTATCTACACTTTATACAGCGTTTAGTCTGTATCTACACTTTATACAGCGTTTAGTCTGTATCTACACTTTATACAGCGTTTAGTCTGTATCTACACTTTATACAGCGTTTAGTCTGTATCTACACTTTATACAGCGTTTAGTCCGTATCTACACTTTATACAGCGTTTAGTCTGTATCTACACTTTATACAGCGTTTAGTCTGTATCTACACTTTATACAGCGTTTAGTCTGTATCTACACTTTATACAGCGTTTAGTCTGTATCTACACTTTATACAGCGTTTAGTCTGTATCTACACTTTATACAGCGTTTAGTCTGTATCTAGACTTTATACAGCGTTTAGTCCGTATCTACACTTTATACAGCGTTTAGTCCGTATCTACACTTTATACAGCGTTTAGTCCGTATCTACACTTTATACAGTGTTTAGTCTGTATCTACACTTTATACAGCGTTTAGTCTGTATCTACACTTTATACAGCGTTTAGTCTGTATCTACACTTTATACAGCGTATTAGTCTGTATCTACACTTTATACAGCGTTTAGTCTGTATCTACACTTTATACACAGCGTTTAGTCTGTATCTACACTTTATACAGCGTTTAGTCTGTATCTACACTTTATATACAGCGTTTAGTCTGTATCTAGACTTTATACAGCGTTTAGTCTGTATCTACTTATACAGCGGTTTATATCTACACTTTATACAGTGTTTAGTCTGTATCTACACTTTATACAGCGTTTAGTCTGTATCTACACTTTATACAGTGTTTAGTCTGTATCTACACTTTATACAGTGTTTAGTCTGTATCTACACTTTATACAGCGTTTAGTCTGTATCTACACTTTATACAGTGTTTAGTCTGTACTTTATACACTTTCTGTATCTACATACGTTTTTAGTCTGTATCTACACTTTATACAGCGTTTAGTCTGTATCTACACTTTATACAGTGTTTAGTCCGTATCTACACTTTATACAGCGTTTAGTCCGTATCTACACTTTATACAGCGTTTAGTCTGTATCTACACTTTATACAGCGTTTAGTCTGTATCTACACTTTATACAGTGTTTAGTCCGTATCTACACTTTATACAGCGTTTAGTCTGTATCTACACTTTATACAGCGTTTAGTCTGTATCTACACTTTATACAGTGTTTAGTCTGTATCTACACTTTATACAGCGTTTAGTCTGTATCTACACTTTATATAGTGTTTAGTCCGTATCTACACTTTATACAGCGTTTAGTCTGTATCTACACTTTATACAGCGTTTAGTCTTATCTACAGTTTATGTTTAGTCTGTATCTACACTTTATACAGCGTTTAGTCTGTATCTACACTTTATACAGCGTTTAGTCTGTATCTACACTTTATACAGTGTTTAGTCTGTATCTACACTTTATACAGCGTTTAGTCTATATCGTATTAGTCTGTATCTACACTTATACAGCGTTTATACTGTATCTACACGTTATAGCGTTTATGTATC
Organism: Prochilodus magdalenae; assembly: GCA_024036415.1. NCBI lineage: Eukaryota > Metazoa > Chordata > Actinopteri > Characiformes > Prochilodontidae > Prochilodus > Prochilodus magdalenae. The sequence continues at coordinate 197,359 of JAMWET010007156.1, forward strand.
TACACTTTATACAGCGTTTAGTCTGTATCTACACTTTATACAGCGTTTAGTCTGTATCTACACTTTATACAGTGTTTAGTCTGTATCTACACTTTATACAGCGTTTAGTCCGTATCTACACTTTATACAGTGTTTAGTCCGTATCTACACTTTATACAGCGTTTAGTCTGTATCTTTATACAGCGTTTTTTTATACAGCGTTTAGTCTGTATCTACACTTTATACAGCGTTTAGTCTGTATCTACACTTTATACAGGGTTTAGTCTGTATCTACACTTTATACAGCGTTTAGTCCGTATCTACACTTTATACAGCGTTTAGTCTGTATCTACACTTTACACTTTATACAGTGTTTAGTCTGTATCTACACTTTATACAGTGTTTAGTCTGTATCTAGACTTTATACAGCGTTTTAGTCTGTATCTACACTTTATACAGCGTTTAGTCTGTATCTAGACTTTATACAGCGTTTAGTCCGTATCTCTTTTCGTTTAGTCTGTATCTAGATTTTATACAGTGTTTAGTCTGTATCTACACTTTATACAGCGTTTAGTCTGTATCTACACTTTCTACAGAGTTTAGTCTGTATATAGACTTTATACAGCGTTTAGTTTAGTCTTTATGTATCTAGACTTTATACAGTGTTTAGTCTGTATCTAGACTTTATACAGCGTTTAGTCTGTATCTACACTTTATACAGTGTTTAGTCTGTATCTACACTTTATACAGCGTTTAGTCTGTATCTACACTTTATACAGCGTTTAGTCTGTATCTACACTTTATACAGCGTTTAGTCCGTATCTACACTTTATACAGTGTTTAGTCTGTATCTACACTTTATACAGCGTTTAGTCTGTATCTACACTTTATACAGCGTTTAGTCTGTATCTACACTTTATACAGTGTTTAGTCTGTATCTACACTTTATACAGCGTTTAGTCTGTATCTACACTTTATACAGCGTTTAGTCTGTATCTACACTTTATACAGTGTTTATATCAGAGTTTAGTCTGTATCTAGACTTTATTACAGCGTTTAGTCTGTATCTAGACTTTTATACAGCGTTTAGACCGTATCTACACTTTATACAGTGTTTAGTCTGTATCACCTCTTTTTACAGGTTTTAGTCTGTATCTACAATATATACAGCGTTTAGTCTGTATCTACACTTTATACAGCGTTTAGTCTGTATCTACACTCTATACAGTGTGTTAGTCTGTATCTACACTTTATACAGTGTTTAGTCTGTATCTAGACTTTATACAGCGTTTAGTCTGTATCTACACTTTATACAGCGTTTAGTCTGTATCTACACTTTATACAGCGTTTAGTCTGTATCTACACTTTATACAGCGTTTAGTCTGTATCTACACTTTATACAGCGTTTAGTCTGTATCTACACTTTATACAGTGTTTAGTCTGTATCTACACTTTATACAGCGTTTAGTCTGTATCTAGACTTTATACAGTGTTTAGTCCGTATCTACACTTTATACAGCGTTTAGTCTGTATCTAGACTTTATACAGCGTTTAGTCTGTATCTACACTTTATACAGTGTTTAGTCTGGGAATAAACCTTTCTTACCCTGTATGTCCAGATTCTCCTGCATCCCTAATCTGGCACAACTGAATTAGAATGTTGTTGATGGTGATTGGATATAAAAAAAGTGAATGAAGACGTGATCAGACATACTGTTCCCTGAAATAATGACAGATTTTTTATGTGAAGGACAATAACGTAAAGTTTATGCTCTCTCGTGTGTCACAAAAAACAACAACAAAAAAAAAAAATGAGTGAGTATGCCCCTGAACAAAACCAGGGATAAAGTTTAACAGCAAATCAGTCGCAGTCACACCATGGATAATGGGAGGGATGTGTTGGGTTAGTGAAAAGTCACAGTCGATCTTAATTTGTAAAGCACAGCCCAAGTACCCAATGTGTGTCTGCAGCAGCACCACCAGAGACAGGAACTACAGACGTGCAAAAATAACAGCTTATCCATCAACTCAAATGCATATTAACAAAGCAAGGCACTGTAAAACTGTGTCTGTAATAATCCATCTCTGTTACTGCTTGTGGCTTTGAGTTTCAAATTCACCAGTAGCAGTCTGGCTTATTCGTTTCCCGTCTCAAATTTGTGGGGACGGGTTGGGTTCAGGCTTCGGTTTCATGCCCGTGCAGACCTCTACTGAGTAGAACTGAACAAAGCAGACAGCATCACAATCAAAATACATCCATCCATGCACTCTGGAACACACACATACTGATCTGGAATATAGCATCCATCCATGCAAACTGAAAAGTGTGTGACAATATTAACCATAAATAAAAAGAGGACTTCTTTTCTCTGAATAGGACGGCAGAAATAATGAAGCAGCACGAGTGACTGAAATTCCACCGAAGAAAGGAAAGGAAAAGGAGAATTGAAGTGACTTCGTGAGTTAATTAAACTTTTCTTACCTCTATCATTATATGAAAGGCGTGCTAGCGAAAGAGAAGAAAAGGCAAAATAATTATTGCCTCTGCTGCAGCGAAAGAGGCTGAAGGATGGATAAGAGGGAAAGGGACAACGGAGGGTTATTTCCGCCCCCTTTCAATTAGTCCAGTGTGATAAAAGCCATGAGGACAAATACATGCAAGAAAGACAGAAAGAAAAAAGAAAGACAGAGAAGACAGAATTAAAGACAGAAAGAAAAAAGGGAGAAATATAAAGAAAGAGAAAGAAATTACAGACAAAAGGAGATTAAGCCAGACAGACAGACAGAAAGATGGAATGAAAACAGACAGAAAGGTATAAAGAAAAAGTTAAAAAGGTAAAAAAAAAAGGAGAGAGAAAGAAATTACAGACAACCGATTGAAATAGAGACAGATAAGCAGAAAGATGGAATAAAAATGGAGGTAAAGGTACATAAAAATAGACAGAAACATATAGGGTGAAATAACGAGAAGGGAAAGGACAATAGAAAGAAAGAAAGAAAGAGATAAGGAAAGAATGAAAGAAAGAAAGAAAGAGAAAGACAGAGCAAGAAAGAAAAAGAAACAGAAAAAAGATGAACAATAAAGAAAGAGAACAAAAACTAAAGAAAGAAAAAAAGAAAGGAACAACCAAAATCTTCTGATGGGCTCATCACACACACACGCACACACCCATTTGAGTCATGTGACTAAGATCTGTGTCAGGCAGCCAATCAGACACCACACTGAGCAAATCTACACTATTGATTTAACATTCTCATACAGGCTTTAATCTCTCTCTCTCTCTTTCTCTCTCTCTCTCTCTCTCTCTCTCTCTGCTTTTTATAGCTCATCAGACAAGATGCATTATTCATGTGTGTGTTCTGGGCCATCCATCACTCTAAGCGCTCAGTGTGCGCGCGCGCGCGCGCGCGTGTGTGTGTGTGTGTGTGTTCAGGATGAACGCAGTAACTATAACTCACAATAATCTCTCTTCACATAAGCAACACAGCCTGCAGCATGCAGAAATGACAAGAACAGCCCACCATGCGCTCTTGCTCACTCGTTCTCTCCCCCCTCTCTGTCTAATAGTTTAGTTCAGTTCTAGATTACTCACAAACAAAAGCTGCTGTCTTTTATCCAGCATTGTGTTCTTATACAAACATGTTCTTCATTAAACTACAACCACACGGAATTGGGTGAAAAATAAGACACACAGAGCATGATACACATTACGAACCTGCAAGAATCTAAATAAGCTCAGTACTTGATATAGCTTTTCATCAGTCTTAGCCAGAAAATGTCATCAGGTGTTTAAATGATTAAATTAAGATTAATTATTAAATTAATATTAAACTATATTATTTATAGGTATTTACCACTACTGTATTGCCTAGTGTAATTCGACATCTGAATATTGTTTTCAAGTAGTAGACTAAACCTAGGTATGCACAAATGTCTACATGAACGTTACAGTGATGCACAGAAACGTATTTACATAAAGAGGAAGTGTAGAATAACGTTATGCGTCACATAGCTAGTACGGAATTTTACAGGAAAATGCTGGACTTGGATACAAAACTGTGTTTGCAATCGTGTCAAGCACAGCCAGTGACGTATGTGTGCAGATTTACAGGGCAGTGACTTACCTGTGTGGGCACGAGCACAGGTGGGTAGGCCAGCTTATGGTGGCGGTACATCCAGAAGGAAAAGAGAAGGATGGCAGCGATGCCCATGATGGGCACCAGGGAGTAGAGCAGCGTGGTAAATAGCACAGGCTTCGGCGTTATGGGGTTTGATGTGGCTGTAACAGAGAGAGAAACAGACTTTCAAATGACTGAATTCCCGCCCTTCCCTAAAACCTAGCTGATCAGTTGAACAAGGTTTAGAGTCTGAAATATGCTAATTTGGCTAAAGTAGCTAACAGGTACTGAATGTACAAGTACCATAGGTTTCCAGCAGCAGTTCTTGATGTTCAGTGATTGTGATTGAGTTTTACTGTGATAAACTCCTTACAGTGGTCACTGGTTTGCTCTGGCAACAGGTACTGACTTTCATTCAGGCTCGCAGGTGTGTTTCTCAATGGTACTCTCATAGGACTCTAACAGTAATGGGTTACTCTATTCAGTATTGCACATAACTGTAGAATCATCTCTTTTTTATTATTTTGTGCTTGTTTTGCTATCCTGTGTGGACCAGAGGAGGACGGGTTCCCCTGTGGCTTGCTCATTATGAACGTAGACCCGGATTCTCTGTAAAGCTGCTTTGTGATGACATCTGCTGTAAAAGGTGCCACATAAATAAGGCTTGACTTGAAGGCGTAGTTGCAGAAATGATCAGTGATCAGTGATTTTTGTTGTTGTATTGCCACCATGCCACGCACATGTATACAAAGCGAGTGGTGTCCGGCTCTCATTGATGTGTGTTCAGTGTGCGAAAAAGCAGGCTGTACTGATATGCACTACTGAAAAGGCACGGCTGCGTGTGAGTGTGTGTTGAGTGAGGGTTTTTTTTTTCAGTGTGTTTTGTTATAAATAGAAGTGCTAATTAAATCAGAGGTTTGGACTCTACTGTAAAAAAACTGTGGATAGAGGGATGGGGGTGTGAGCGTGTGAGCTGAAGTGTGATGACAGACAGTAATTGGAGGGAGGAAGGGAGGGAGTGAGTAATCATTAGAATTGGACTGGTGTCAGCACAGCTAACTGTATGGCAATGGGTCAGTGCTGGCCATGGTTGTTCTATTTTATGGATAATGAAACTGGGCTTATTATTAATGTGCTTAACCAAGACCAGGTGCAGTCTGGAATCTGCAGTACACTGTGTTTATTTCCTGCTACTTTTTAAATTCAATCTAAAAAAACCCAAGGGGGACTTTTTTTATTTTGTGTAAATTTTATTATGCTAGCTCGGGACGATTCGCTCTGGGATCACGAATCATAGTAAGCACAATATACAGACTTTGGCTGCCTCTGGAAGGTGTTCAGATTACAATAATAACCACTACAAGCCTCATTAAGCCTCCAGTTACGCTCAGGGATCCTATATGACACCGTGTTTCACTCAGATGAATATCATAGTATGGATGGGAGAAAATTGTGCCCACCATTTCTGATTTGGGTCGACAAAAAAAAGAAAAGAGCATGCAACACAAGCAGACCAAGTGTTGAAATGGCTAAACGTTAAGGAAATAATAAAATAAAAGATATATATATATATATATATATATATATATATATTATATATATAATATCTTTTATGAAAATTTTTTTATTTATTTTCCTTAACGTTAGCCATTTCAACACTTTGTCTGCTTGTGTTTGCATGGCTTCTTTCTTTTTTTTGTCGACCCAAATCAGAAATGGTGGCACAATTTCCTCCCATCCATACTATGATATTCATCTGAGTGAAACACGGTGTCATATAGGATCCCTGAGCGTAACTGGAGGCTTAATGAGGCTTGTATTGGTTATTATTGTAATCTGACAACCTTCCAGAGGCAGCCAGAAGTCTGTATATTGTGCTTACTATGGTTCGTGATCCAGAGCGAATCGTCCCGAACTAGCATAATAAAATTACACAAAATAAAACAAGTCCCCTTGGGTTTAAGATTGAATTTAAAAAGTAGCAGGAAATAAACACAGTGTACTGCAGATTCCAGACTGCACCTGGTCTTGGTTAAGCACATTAATAATAAGCCCAGTTTCATTATCCATAAAATAGAACAACCATGGCCAGCACTGACCCATTGCCATACAGTTAGCTGTGCTGACACCAGTCCAATTCTAATGATTACTCACTCCCTCCCTTCCTCCCTCCCATTACTGTCTGTCATCACACTTCAGCTCACACGCTCACACCCCCCATCCCTCTATCCACAGTTTTTTTACAGTAGAGTCAAACCTCTGATTTAATTAGCACTTCTATTTATAACAAACACACTGAAAAAAAAATCACTCAACACAGCAGCCGTGCCTTTTCAGTAGTGCATATCAGTACAGCCTGCTTTCGCAACACTGAACACACATCAATGAGAGCCGGACACCACTCGCTTTGTATACATGTGCGTGGCATGGTGGCAATACAACAACAAAAATCACTGATCACTGATCATTTCTGCAACTACGTCTTCAAGTCAAGCCTTATTTATGTGGCACCTTTTACAGCAGATGTCATCACAAAGCAGCTTTACAGAGAATCCGGGTCTACGTTCATAATGAGCAAGCCACAGGGGAACCCGTCCTCCTCTGGTCCACACAGGATAGCAAAACAAGCACAAAATAATAAAAAAGAGATGATTTTACGGTTATGTGCAATACTGAATAGAGTAACCCATTACTGTTAGAGTCCTATGAGAGTACCATTGGGAAACACACCTGCGAGCCTGAATGAAAGTCAGTACCTGTTGCCAGAGCAAACCAGTGACCACTGTAAGGAGTTTATCACAGTAAAACTCAATCACAATCACTGAACATCAAGAACTGCTGGAAACCTATGGTACCTGTACATTCAGTACCTGTTAGCTACTTTAGCCAAATTAGCATATTTCAGACTCTAAACCTTGATCGACTGATCAGCTAGGTTTTAGGGAAGGGCGGGAATTCAGTCATTTGAAAGTCTGTTTCTCTCTCTCTGTTACAGCCACATCAAACCCCATAATGCCGAAGCCTGTGCTATTTACCACGCTGCTCTACTCCCTGGTGCCCATCATGGGCATCGCTGCCATCCTTCTCTTTTCCTTCTGGATGTACCGCCACCATAAGCTGGCCTACCCACCTGTGCTCGTGCCCACACAGGTAAGTCACAGCCCTGTAAATCTGCACACATACGTCACTGGCTGTGCTTGACACGATTGCAAACACAGTTTTGTATCCAAGTCCAGCATTTTCCTGTAAAATTCCGTACTAGCTATGTGACGCATAACGTTATTCTACACTTCCTCTTTATGTAAATACGTTTCTGTGCATCACTGTAACATTCATGTAGACATTTGTGCATACCTAGGTTTAGTCTACTACTTGAAAACAATATTCAGATGTCGAATTACACAGTACTAGGCAATACAGTAGTGGTAAATAACTACAAATAATATAGTTTAATAATAATTTAATAATTAATCTTAATTTAATCATTTAAACACCTGATGACATTTTCTGGCTAAGACTGATGAAAAGCTATATCAAGTACTGAGCTTATTTAGATTCTTGCAGGTTCATAATGCATATCATGCTTTGTGGGTCTTATTTTTCACCCAATTCTCTTGCTTCTCTTTTTCTTTGCTTTCTCCTCTTATTCTCTTTTTTTTGTTTTTCTTTATTCATCTCTCTTCTTTCTTATTTTTCACCCAATTCCGTGTGGTTGTAGTTTAATGAAGAACATGTTTGTATAAGAACACAATGCTGGATAAAAGACAGCAGCTTTTGTTTGTGAGTAATCTAGAACTGCACTAAACTATTAGACAGAGGGGGGAGAGAACGACTGAGCAAGAGTGCATGGTGGGCTGTTCTTGTCATTTCTGCATGCTGCAGGCTGTGTTGCTTATGTGAAGAGAGATTATTGTGAGTTATAGTTACTGCGTTCATCCTGAACACACACACACACACACACACACACACACACACACACGCACACTGAGCGCTTAGAGTGATGGATGGCCCAGAACACACACATGAATAATGCATCTTGTCTGATGAGCTATAAAAAGCAGAGAGAGAGAGAGAGAGAGAGAGAGAGAGAGATTAAAGCCTGTATGAGAATGTTAAATCAATAGTGTAGATTTGCTCAGTGTGGTGTCTGATTGGCTGCCTGACACAGATCTTAGTCACATGACTCAAATGGGTGTGTGTGCGTGTGTGTGTGATGAGCCCATCAGAAGATTTTGGTTGTTCCTTTCTTTTTTTCTTTCTTTAGTTTCTGTTCTCTTTCTTTATTGTTCATCTTTTTTCTCTTTCTTTCTTTCATTCTTTCTTTATCTCTTTCTCTCTTTCTATTGTCCTTTCCTTCCTCGTTATTTCACCCTATATGTTTCTGTCTATTTTTATGTACCTTTACCTCTATTTTTATTCCATCTTTCTGCTTATCTGTCTCTATTTCAATCGGTTGTCTGTAATTTCTTTCTCTCTCCTTTTTTTTACCTTTTTATCTTTTTCTTTATACCTTTCTGTCTGTTTTCATTCCATCTTTCTGTCTGTCTTAATCTCCTTTTGTCTATAATTTCTTTCTCTTTCTTTATATTTCTCTCTTTTTTTCTTTCTGTCTTTAATTCTGTCTTCTCTGTCTTTCTTTTTTCTTTCTGTCTTTCTTGCATGTATTTGTCCTCATGGCTTTTATCACACTGGACTAATTGAAAGGGGGCGGAAATAACCCTCCGTTGTCCCTTTCCCTCTTATCCATCCTTCAGCCTCTTTCGCTGCAGCAGAGGCAATAATTCTTTTGCCTTTTCTTCTCTTTCGCTAGCACGCCTTTCATATAATGATAGAGGTAAGAAAAGTTTAATTAACTCACGAAGTCACTTCAATTCTCCTTTTCCTTTCCTTTCTTCGGTGGAATTTCAGTCACTCGTGCTGCTTCATTATTTCTGCCGTCCTATTCAGAGAAAAGAAGTCCTCTTTTTATTTATGGTTAATATTGTCACACACTTTTCAGTTTGCATGGATGGATGCTATATTCCAGATCAGTATGTGTGTGTTCCAGAGTGCATGGATGGATGTATTTTGATTGTGATGCTGTCTGCTTTGTTCAGTTCTACTCAGTAGAGGTCTGCACGGGCATGAAACCGAAGCCTGAACCCAACCCGTCCCCACAAATTTGAGACGGGAAACGAATAAGCCAGACTGCTACTGGTGAATTTGAAACTCAAAGCCACACGCAGTAACAGAGATGGATTATTACAGACACAGTTTTACAGTGCCTTGCTTTGTTAATATGCATAGTTGATGGATAAGCTGTTATTTCTGCACGTCTGTAGTTCCTGTCTCTGGTGGTGCTGCTGCAGACACACATTGGGTACTTGGGCTGTGCTTTACAAATTAAGATCGACTGTGACTTTTCACTAACCCAACACATCCCTCCCATTATCCATGGTGTGACTGCGACTGATTTGCTGTTAAACTTTATCCCTGGTTTTGTTCAGGGGCATACTCACTTTTTTTTTTTTGTTTGTTTTTTTGTTTTTTTTGACACACGAGAGAGCATAAACTTTACGTTATTGTCCTTCACATAAAAAATCTGTCATTATTTCAGGGAACAGTATGTCTGATCACGTCTTCATTCACTTTTATATCCAATCACCATCAACAACATTCTAATTCAGTTGTGCCAGATTAGGGATGCAGGAGAATCTGGACATACAGGGTAAAAAGGTTTATTCCCAGACTAAACACTGTATAAAGTCTAGATACAGACTAAACGCTGTATAAAGTGTAGATACAGACTAAACACTGTATAAAGTGTAGATACAGACTAACCACTGTATAAACTCTAGATACAGACTAAACGCTGTATAAAGTGTAGATACAGACTAAACACTGTATAAAGTGTAGATACAGACTAAACACTGTATAAAGTCTAGATACAGACTAAACGCTGTATAAAGTCTAGATACAGACTAAACGCTGTATAAAGTGTAGATACAGACTAAACACTGTATAAAGTCTAGATACAGACTAAACGCTGTATAAAGTGTAGATACAGACTAAACACTGTATAAAGTCTAGATACAGACTAAACGCTGTATAAACTCTAGATACAGACTAAACACTGTATAAAGTGTAGATACAGACTAAACGCTGTATAAAGTGTAGATACAGACTAAACGCTGTATAAAGTGTAGATACAGACTAAACGCTGTATAAAGTGTAGATACAGACTAAACACTGTATAAAGTGTAGATACAGACTAAACACTGTATAAAGTCTAGATACAGACTAAACGCTGTATAAACTCTAGATACAGACTAAACGCTGTATAAAGTGTAGATACAGACTAAACGCTGTATAAAGTGTAGATACAGACTAAACACTGTATAAACTCTAGATACAGACTAAACACTGTATAAAGTGTAGATACAGACTAAACACTGTATAAAGTGTAGATACAGACTAAACACTGTATAAAGTCTAGATACAGACTAAACGCTGTATAAAGTCTAGATACAGACTAAACGCTGTATAAAGTGTAGATACAGACTAAACACTGTATAAAGTGTAGATACAGACTAAACGCTGTATAAAGTGTAGATACAGACTAAACACTGTATAAAGTGTAGATACAGACTAAACGCTGTATAAACTCTAGATACAGACTAAACGCTGTATAAAGTGTAGATACAGACTAAACACTGTATAAAGTGTAGATACAGACTAAACACTGTATAAAGTCTAGATACAGACTAAACGCTGTATAAAGTGTAGATACAGACTAAACACTGTATAAAGTCTAGATACAGACTAAACGCTGTATAAACTCTAGATACAGACTAAACACTGTATAAAGTCTAGATACAGACTAAACACTGTATAAACTCTAGATACAGACTAAACGCTGTATAAAGTGTAGATACAGACTAAACACTGTATAAACTCTAGATACAGACTAAACGCTGTATAAAGTGTAGATACAGACTAAACGCTGTATAAAGTCTAGATACAGACTAAACGCTGTATAAAGTGTAGATACAGACTAAACGCTGTATAAAGTGTAGATACAGACTAAACGCTGTATAAAGTGTAGATACAGACTAAACACCGTATAAACTCTAGATACAGACTAAACGCTGTATAAAGTGTAGATACAGACTAAACACTGTATAAACTCTAGATACAGACTAAACGCTGTATAAAGTGTAGATACAGACTAAACGCTGTATAAACTCTAGATACAGACTAAACGCTGTATAAACTCTAGATACAGACTAAACGCTGTATAAAGTGTAGATACAGACTAAACGCTGTATAAAGTCTAGATACAGACTAAACACTGTATAAAGTGTAGATACAGACTAAACACTGTATAAAGTGTAGATACGGACTAAACGCTGTATAAAGTGTAGATACAGACTAAACACTGTATAAAGTGTAGATACGGACTAAACGCTGTATAAAGTGTAGATACAGACTAAACACTGTATAAAGTGTAGATACAGACTAAACACTGTATAAACTCTAGATACAGACTAAACGCTGTATAAAGTGTAGATACAGACTAAACACTGTATAAACTCTAGATACAGACTAAACGCTGTATAAAGTGTAGATACAGACTAAACGCTGTATAAACTCTAGATACAGACTAAACACTGTATAAACTCTAGATACAGACTAAACGCTGTATAAAGTGTAGATACAGACTAAACGCTGTATAAAGTGTAGATACAGACTAAACACTGTATAAAGTGTAGATACAGACTAAACACTGTATAAAGTGTAGATACGGACTAAACGCTGTATAAAGTGTAGATACAGACTAAACACTGTATAAAGTGTAGATACGGACTAAACGCTGTATAAAGTGTAGATACAGACTAAACACTGTATAAAGTGTAGATACGGACTAAACGCTGTATAAAGTGTAGATACAGACTAAACACTGTATAAAGTGTAGATACAGACTAAACACTGTATAAAGTGTAGATACGGACTAAACGCTGTATAAAGTGTAGATACAGACTAAACACTGTATAAAGTGTAGATACAGACTAAACGCTGTATAAAGTGTAGATACAGACTAAACACTGTATAAAGTCTAGATACAGACTAAACACTGTATAAAGTGTAGATACAGACTAAACACTGTATAAAGTGTAGATACAGACTAAACACTGTATAAAGTGTAGATACAGACTAAACGCTGTATAAAGTGTAGATACAGACTAAACGCTGTATAAAGTGTAGATACAGACTAAACACTGTATAAAGTGTAGATACGGACTAAACGCTGTATAAAGTGTAGATACAGACTAAACACTGTATAAAGTCTAGATACAGACTAAACACTGTATAAAGTGTAGATACGGACTAAACGCTGTATAAAGTGTAGATACAGACTAAACACTGTATAAAGTGTAGATACGGACTAAACGCTGTATAAAGTGTAGATACAGACTAAACGCTGTATAAAGTGTAGATACAGACTAAACACTGTATAAAGTGTAGATACGGACTAAACGCTGTATAAAGTGTAGATACAGACTAAACGCTGTATAAAGTGTAGATACAGACTAAACACTGTATAAAGTCTAGATACAGACTAAACACTGTATAAAATCTAGATACAGACTAAACACTGTATAAAGTGTAGATACAGACTAAACGCTGTATAAAGTGTAGATACAGACTAAACGCTGTATAAAGTCTAGATACAGACTAAACGCTGTATAAAGTGTAGATACAGACTAAACACTGTATAAAATCTAGATACAGACTAAACACTGTATAAAGTGTAGATACGGACTAAACGCTGTATAAAGTCTAGATACAGACTAAACGCTGTATAAAGTGTAGATACGGACTAAACGCTGTATAAAGTGTAGATACAGACTAAACGCTGTATAAAGTGTAGATACAGACTAAACGCTGTATAAAGTGTAGATACAGACTAAACACTGTATAAAGTGTAGATACAGACTAAACGCTGTATAAAGTGTAGATACAGACTAAACGCTGTATAAAGTCTAGATACAGACTAAACGCTGTATAAAATCTAGATACAGACTAAACGCTGTATAAAGTGTAGATACAGACTAAACACTGTATAAAATCTAGATACAGACTAAACACTGTATAAAGTCTAGATACAGACTAAACGCTGTATAAAGTGTAGATACAGACTAAACGCTGTATAAAGTGTAGATACAGACTAAACGCTGTATAAAGTGTAGATACAGACTAAACGCTGTATAAAGTGTAGATACAGACTAAACACTGTATAAAGTGTAGATACGGACTAAACGCTGTATAAAGTGTAGATACAGACTAAACGCTGTATAAAGTGTAGATACAGACTAAACGCTGTATAAAGTGTAGATACAGACTAAACACTGTATAAAGTCTAGATACAGACTAAACACTGTATAAAATCTAGATACAGACTAAACACTGTATAAAGTGTAGATACAGACTAAACGCTGTATAAAGTCTAGATACAGACTAAACACTGTATAAAGTCTAGATACAGACTAAACGCTGTATAAAGTGTAGATACAGACTAAACGCTGTATAAAGTCTAGATACAGACTAAACGCTGTATAAAGTGTAGATACAGACTAAACACTGTATAAAATCTAGATACAGACTAAACACTGTATAAAGTGTAGATACGGACTAAACGCTGTATAAAGTCTAGATACAGACTAAACGCTGTATAAAGTGTAGATACGGACTAAACGCTGTATAAAGTGTAGATACAGACTAAACGCTGTATAAAGTGTAGATACAGACTAAACGCTGTATAAAGTGTAGATACAGACTAAACACTGTATAAAGTGTAGATACAGACTAAACGCTGTATAAAGTGTAGATACAGACTAAACGCTGTATAAAGTCTAGATACAGACTAAACGCTGTATAAAATCTAGATACAGACTAAACGCTGTATAAAGTGTAGATACAGACTAAACACTGTATAAAATCTAGATACAGACTAAACACTGTATAAAGTGTAGATACGGACTAAACACTGTATAAAGTGTAGATACAGACTAAACGCTGTATAAAGTGTAGATACAGACTAAACGCTGTATAAAGTGTAGATACAGACTAAACGCTGTATAAAGTGTAGATACAGACTAAACGCTGTATAAAGTCTAGATACAGACTAAACGCTGTATAAAGTCTAGATACAGACTAAACACTGTATAAAGTCTAGATACAGACTAAACGCTGTATAAAGTGTAGATACAGACTAAACACTGTATAAAGTCTAGATACAGACTAAACGCTGTATAAAGTGTAGATACAGACTAAACGCTGTATAAAGTCTAGATACAGACTAAACGCTGTATAAAGTCTAGATACAGACTAAACGCTGTATAAAGTGTAGATACAGACTAAACACTGTATAAAGTGTAGATACAGACTAAACACTGTATAAAGTCTAGATACAGACTAAACGCTGTATAAACTCTAGATACAGACTAAACACTGTATAAAGTCTAGATACAGACTAAACACTGTATAAACTCTAGATACAGACTAAACGCTGTATAAAGTGTAGATACAGACTAAACACTGTATAAACTCTAGATACAGACTAAACGCTGTATAAAGTGTAGATACAGACTAAACACCGTATAAAGTCTAGATACAGACTAAACGCTGTATAAAGTGTAGATACAGACTAAACACCGTATAAAGTGTAGATACAGACTAAACGCTGTATAAAGTGTAGATACAGACTAAACACCGTATAAACTCTAGATACAGACTAAACGCTGTATAAAGTGTAGATACAGACTAAACACTGTATAAACTCTAGATACAGACTAAACGCTGTATAAAGTGTAGATACAGACTAAACGCTGTATAAACTCTAGATACAGACTAAACGCTGTATAAACTCTAGATACAGACTAAACGCTGTATAAAGTGTAGATACAGACTAAACGCTGTATAAAGTCTAGATACAGACTAAACACTGTATAAAGTGTAGATACAGACTAAACACTGTATAAAGTGTAGATACGGACTAAACGCTGTATAAAGTGTAGATACAGACTAAACACTGTATAAAGTGTAGATACGGACTAAACGCTGTATAAAGTGTAGATACAGACTAAACACTGTATAAAGTGTAGATACAGACTAAACACCGTATAAACTCTAGATACAGACTAAACGCTGTATAAAGTGTAGATACAGACTAAACACTGTATAAACTCTAGATACAGACTAAACGCTGTATAAAGTGTAGATACAGACTAAACGCTGTATAAACTCTAGATACAGACTAAACACTGTATAAACTCTAGATACAGACTAAACGCTGTATAAAGTGTAGATACAGACTAAACGCTGTATAAAGTCTAGATACAGACTAAACACTGTATAAAGTGTAGATACAGACTAAACACTGTATAAAGTGTAGATACGGACTAAACGCTGTATAAAGTGTAGATACAGACTAAACACTGTATAAAGTGTAGATACGGACTAAACGCTGTATAAAGTGTAGATACAGACTAAACACTGTATAAAGTGTAGATACGGACTAAACGCTGTATAAAGTGTAGATACAGACTAAACACTGTATAAAGTGTAGATACAGACTAAACACTGTATAAAGTGTAGATACGGACTAAACGCTGTATAAAGTGTAGATACAGACTAAACACTGTATAAAGTGTAGATACAGACTAAACGCTGTATAAAGTGTAGATACAGACTAAACGCTGTATAAAGTGTAGATACAGACTAAACACTGTATAAAGTCTAGATACAGACTAAACACTGTATAAAGTCTAGATACAGACTAAACACTGTATAAAGTCTAGATACAGACTAAACACTGTATAAAGTGTAGATACAGACTAAACGCTGTATAAAGTGTAGATACAGACTAAACGCTGTATAAAGTGTAGATACAGACTAAACACTGTATAAAGTGTAGATACGGACTAAACGCTGTATAAAGTGTAGATACAGACTAAACGCTGTATAAAGTCTAGATACAGACTAAACACTGTATAAAGTCTAGATACAGACTAAACACTGTATAAAGTGTAGATACGGACTAAACGCTGTATAAAGTGTAGATACAGACTAAACGCTGTATAAAGTGTAGATACGGACTAAACGCTGTATAAAGTGTAGATACAGACTAAACGCTGTATAAAGTGTAGATACAGACTAAACACTGTATAAAGTGTGTAGATAAACAGACTAAACAGACTGTATATAAAGTGTAGATACAGACTAAACGCTGTATAAAGTGTAGATACAGGACTAAACGCTGTATAAAGTGTAGATACAGACTAAACGCTGTATAAAGTGTAGATACAGACTAATTCTAGCTGTATAAAGTGTAGATACAGACTAAACGCTGTATGTATAAACTAAAACGCTGTATACAGACTAAAACACTGTATAAAAGATACGTAGATACAGACTAAACACTGTATAAAATGTAGATACAGACTAAACGCTGTATAAAAGTCCTAGATACAGACTATAAACGCTGTATAAAGTGTTAGATACAGACTAAACACTGTATAAAAGTCTAGATACAGACTAAACGCTGTATAAAGTGTAGATACAGGGACTAAACGCTGTATAAAGTCTAGATACAGGACTAAACGCTGTATAAAGTGTAGATACGGACTTAAACGCTGTATAAAGTGTAATAAGAACTAAACACTGTATAAGTTAGATACGACTAAACACTGTTAGATAAAGTGTAGATACTAGACTAAACGCTGTATAAAAGTAACAGACTAAACGCTGTGCTATAGTCTAGTGTACAGACTAAACACTGTATAAAATCTAGATACAGACTTAACAACACTGTATAAAGT
>JAMWET010007157.1:0-77500 GCA_024036415.1 Prochilodus magdalenae
TAAACACAGCTACTGCATCAGGGTAACATGCAGTGAGGCGCTTTATTTCAGCCTCCATCAGTTTAGCACTCCCTCTTACCTGGGCGGGCCATCCGGTTCCCAGTAGCGGCAGAACAGGTGCAGTCCGTCGGCGTTCACTATGTGCTGCAGGTCTCTGTACGGGACGCCCTGGGGGCTTCGCCGGCTCCCCTCCGCTTCTTCCGGCATGTGGGCAGCCAGCAGCGCGTCCGGCAACAACAGGCGTAGTAGGGCGAGCGCGGTGCCGCTCAACCAGCACGAGGCGGCGGCCACCAGCACAAAGGCGGCTACCACATGCATGGCGAGCAAAGAGAAAAAGATAACAACAAAGTAAGATTAAATAAAGCGATACCACCCCATCCACCCGCCGCACTAGTGTTTTCTGTTGCTGGAGCTGACGTCACGGGGCACGCGCGCCGAGAAGCACACACAAGCACGCGCGCGCGCCTGCACACACGACCTCGTATTGCTATCTTTGTGGGGTCATTTCCTCTGACCTGTATTAGTACAGCTAAATCCGTTACATTCATCTTAACCTCAGTGGCCAAACGCGAATCGTTCTGCTCTTTAATTTAACAAAAAATAAAAATTGCTTCTGTCTGTAAACAAACACACCAGACCTGCCACATGCCCCTAAATGGTACTGCTTTCAATGAGGGGAGAGCAGGTCCCCACGAAGAACTAAAAACACTATCATATTATACTCGCGCTAGAACAACTCGGACATCTCGTGGAGAGTTTATTGTCTTGACCAAGAGCAGCCTGCTATGGGTCAGCAAAAACAGGGAGAGCTGAATGCACGGACCGCTGGACACACGGCACTGCAGTAAAAATAGAGCAACAGACGCAGAGAGAGAGAGAGAGAGAGAGAGAGAGAGAGAGAGAGAGAGAGAGAGAGAGAGAGAGAGAGAGACAGACAGAGAGAGAGCAATGTGGCCAGCCAACTTAATTTTAGCTCAAAGTTAAAAGGTTGAGGCAGTGGCACCGCAAGCCAGTAAGTGACACGGTTAGCATGTGTCATTCATCTCTCGCGAGAGAATGATTACCGGTGGGGTTTGAACGCAGCCGCGTGCGCCCGGCAATGAGAACAGCCCGAGTAAGTTTAGGTTGCCTGAATAAAGCAACCGGAGTGACAGAGCAGACAGAAAGCTGGGAGGGACGCCCAGAGTGGACAGCAGTCACTGGACTCACCTCTGTCCGAGGGGTCAGCGCTCCTGGCTCCTCTTCAACAGTAGCGCGTGTTATTGTGATGTGTGGGTCTCGCGCGCTGCTTTCAACCCAGCTCGGCTCCGCTCGCGCACACAGATGCTGTCTGGCCGCCTGTAGGTGGAGAATGAAAGGAGAGCTGCTGAAGGAAACACTGATACAGCCCCTCCCCTTTCTCGCTCCCCTCCTCTCTCGCTCTCTGTCTCTCTTCGCTCTCTCTGTCTATCAATCTCTATCACACTCTCTAGCTCTCTATTCTCTCTCTCCCTTCTCTCTCATCTTGTTGTCTGTCTTTCTCTCTATTGTGTTTATCTTTCTGTTTCTATTTCTATATTTTCTAACTCAATATTTGCATTCTGTTTTTACTGTATACATTTGTCTTTCTGTTTGTCTCTTTTTCGACCAGACTTTCCAACTCTATATCTCTATTCTCTCTCCCTCTTTGACTATCTCTATTCGGTCTCTCTCTCATTGTCTTTTTCTCTCACTCCGTCTCATTTTAAGACTTTCTCTCTCTGTGTCCCTCTTTCTCAAGGACGTTATCTCTCTCTCTCTCTCTCTCTCTCTCTCTCTCTCTCTCTCTCTCTCTCTCTCTCTCTCTCTCTCTCTCTCTCATGAGTAAAAGCCCATGTAGACTATAATGAAGCAGACCTGGAGCAGTGCAACCAGGGTCAGTTTGTGTTAGCTTGTGTTTTTTCTCAGAAGGTCAGCAACCCCTTTTAAACTCTGTACTAGATTATACCGAATGAGTTGCCACAAGACACAGCAGACAAACTTTCGCTTTGTTGTTTCCTCCTTAATTTTAGGAAAACTACCATAGTATATAACTAGTCAGCTACATTACCTAATGCTATCATTAGCGGTCCACTGATAAGAGAATCTCATTACATGAACTGCCGAGAACTGTAGAGAGTATGAGCTCATGGATGAAACATTTGGCATATTTACAAACAGGAGCTCACTATTGTGCATAACCTGTATATCAAGTAATGAGATCAGGTGGAATGAAATCATGTGACTTACAGCTTGATAGGCACATCATTCCATCACTGTTTTTAAAATACGGTTTTATCAATATTCTAACCTTGCCCTAGTGTAAAAACTATTTTTGTGATGTTTGGGTGTTTTTAATAGCAAAAAAATAGTGGTTAGAAAAAAATCTGCTTGTGTTTCGTTAAAATAGTTTTTTCTTGTTGGGTGTTTTAAAGTCCAGTCAAAAGATTCTGTTACTACTGTTAAAATAGGTAGTTCTTGGAATATATAGCAACATGCTACCAGTTATGCTGCCTCTGAGAAGCTCAGGAGGCATGGCCGTGCAATGAGCCATGATGCATGGGAGGCCTCAAAGGGCCATTTATGTTGTTTATTGCTGCTGTTTGTTGGTTTATGTTGTGGGTATGCGTGGTTTGTTTTATATTCTGTCTTGGGGAGTGGGTGTTTTGAGTTGGGGGATGGTCACCATCATCTAGCCTGAGGCTAATGGTGATCCGTCCCCACCCCAGTGAGTTTCATGCATACAGACAACACTTCTCGCAGTTGAATCTCGTGTAACTTGGAATATGCAATTAATACACACTGACTTTTCATCTGCACAGAATTGTTTATTCTGAATTCTAACAACAAATACATCCCAATTCATGATATCACAGGACAACAGAAACACAATAATAATCATAGAGAAAAGTTACAATATATTCATAAAGTCTTATAAGACAGTCATGTAGACATTGCTTACATGAAAATAGGTTTGCTTATGTATGCACAAGTGATACAACTGGCAAATATAAAGTGTTATAAAGCATAACTTTGAAAATACTGAAGAGTGATTAATACATTATGGCAGTCTGAAGGAATGACAAAAGAAAAAGTCCTCAATAACAACATCAATAACAATGAAAATCTAACAGAGTATACACAATAATGCATAAATAAAATTTTATGACTGAGTATGCAGGCTGTAATGGAGGGGTTGGTAACTCAACCAGCTGCAAGCTATTTGAACGCTATTGCACAGCGTTGAATCTTCGTACTGATCTCCCCATGTTCTGCCTGTATATACAGTCTTTGCTGTTGTCAGGTACACATGGATTTTTTACAGTATAATAACATAAAATGGATAAAGTGTAAGCAAATCAAAGGATACACATATTCCTGTATTCAAGTTATATTGAATTTAATCCAACATTTTGTAAAGCTGCTCAACCTTAATCGCATTGAGCTACATGAGATCTCTTGCAGCAGAATCTAGCGCAAACAAAGCTACGCAGTTCCACCTCCTCCCTAAATTTATTTACTATTCATCAGTATGCTTAACAACAGGGTTGGTCCTCTGTACACAGTGTTGAAGTCTAAGTTCCCACTCTTATTTAGCCCAGCAATTTTCAAGGTTGTCCCCAAACATTTTTGTCATGAGATCAGGTTCTGTGAGTCGGGCTCAACCTGGCAGCAGTCACTGCAAAAAATTTTCCTTGTGGGTGGAACACGGATAGATCAATGGCTTGGAAAGTCACATAACTGGAATAACCTGTTAATGTGATAACACACAAAAACTTTTGGAGGGTCAAACATCACTACCAGCATGAGTTTCCATCATAGGTAGGGGCACTTTAACCTGCTTGTTGCTCCTGGGACTACAAGTAGTCACAAGCCTTGTGGCTCTAGTTACACACTGGCATCCAAACACTTAAAGCCTTAATCTTTAATGAAGGTACATGCACCACTACTGTTAGTCAGAAACTTCAGCACTGCCATCCATTCCTGCATACACTTAAACCCAGAACCAGATCACTTAAAGTCAGAGTGGTCATGTTTGGAAATTTGCCTTGAAGGCAGCTCATATCTGACTAAAGATGAAGTTCTCCTACGAATTTAAGAATTATTTAAACTGAGCCAGAGTTACATTCCAGCCCTGTAACTGCTGCACCATTTAAAGTGGAAGGGAGACTTCAAGTGAGAATCTGGCAAATAGGAAAGTTTTAGTTTTAGCTGCATTTGTGCCTTTTAGCTCGTAAACAGTGAACTAAATTCATCAAAACGTTCACTATGAAGCAGCGTTCACTCAACGCAAACACATGTGCCCAAACAACATAATGCAAGGAAGACAGTGAACTTAAAAAACCTAAATGGCATTCAATGGTAATTCACGAGCCTAAACAATCTGTCACTCCTGGACCATTTATGCCTTTCTATTAAAGTTGCAGTACATAAGAATATTTAATTTATAACATTCCAAAATTGATTGCCTTGATGGTGTATTCCAACCTCTTGTCAATAATGTAGGAAGGGCTTCTCTGCTAAATCATTTAAGGACAAGTAGTCAATAAAAGGAAGAGTAAATACAACTATGGCTGAAGCTCTTGGCATGCGACTGCAAACAAAAAAGAATCTTCTAAATTGGTAAGGAGTGAAGAGGGAGAAGGAGGCATTTTCTGGTGATATGTTGCTTCTTATTGTTTGTAGTATGAATCGGGCAGGTGGCATCACCTTTTAACAACTTGTTCCTTTAATGTAGCCACAGACATGACATCAGCTCTTAGCAATATTTTAACGAACACTTTTTAGTAAAAGAGCATTGTAAATACCACATTGTCATAAGGCTGACAATGATGACATTGTCATTTGGCTTTGGGTAGTACAAGAAAATAACAGACTCTGCAGGAAGTAATCAAGTAGAGAAGCATATAAATTGATAGGCCAAAATTCAGCAAGAGCACATCACATTTCACTAACTTAAAAGTGTTTATTGAAATATTCTTTTCCTGTCTGCCTGGATAAGCTTGCTATCAATCATTGTAGAAATAAATAAATCCTTTTAAAAACCTGCTAATCAGAGGACCTGACTTTCGCCCAAGCTCTAAATTTCCCCAATTATAGGGAGAGCAATGAAACCCATGAGCTGAGCTTTATGGCTGGAATTCAGGTATGTGAGGTATTCTTCAAACCAAAAGTCATGCTTTTCCCATGAATAGGTCTAGTTATGCAAGTGCATGTGTAAACACTTGTTTGCACTGTGCTCACAAAATATATTGTGCTTGCAAAAAACTCTTGGGCTCTCTTTATTTGAGGTTCTGGTGGAATCTGCCCTAGTTCTCTTCCAATCTATGAGAACATCTTCTAATAGACTCCAGATAATTAAGCTAAATGGGCTTGTCTTCTCTTCTGAGGACAAACAAACAAATGGAAAAAACAAACACAGCCTCCTGCATGCACACATGCCCTGAGATAATAGGCTTAGAGAGGCTTCTATGATGAGGTAACTATGATGGAGTAATGGGGAAAAATAACCACTCGTTATAATCTGAGTTTAATATGCCACTGACTGCGGGGGCGTAAGATGTGACTGTGGCTAATCACACACTAGATGACTTTGCGCTGTGTGTCATACAGGTTCTAGACAGTATGTCATAAACCTCCCACTACATACAGAAAGACAGCCCGAGGCGGCATATTACAACATGCTGATGTTTATTTATTGTGGTGGCACCACAGGTTTCTTCTGATGACATTTCAGAGTACCATTCACTACAGGTTAATACCACATATGTTTACTTTTGGCAGAGTCATTAGTCACAATGGAGATGACAGGAAGCAGCCAGTTATAGGAAGCATTTAAAGGAAAGCCTCTGGAGTTTCTGCTATGAAAACATTTTGTGTTTCGCAAGCGTATTGAAAAAGTATTATTGAAGACAAATCCAAACGCAGTGAAGGCCGTGTCTTCTGAGACACAAATGTGAGTCAATGATCTATTGTTGTCAGCATTGGAGACTTAAACATGGCCTTCTTTTTTAAATCCGTTCATGTGATGTTACTATGTAAAGATGTATCACAAGGTGTGAACAATTCCATCCTGTTTCCTCTGATTGATAATTCCAGGCTTTACAGGGTGACTTGCAGTGGGGCACACTCACCATGTTTTAAAGTTATCTTCATACGCAATACAGCTCTCTGTCAGAGTTCACAAACACTATAACATGGTGCTGCTTTAATGCCTCCAAAAGACCCCTCACCATAAGCTATATCACAACATGATTCTAAATATGTGGTCTGATGTCTGACACAGATAGTTATAAAATAAAGTTTGGGCCTAAAACATGTATTCAAAGACATTTATGGTGGGCGGGGGGGCGCAATATGGTAACCAAAGAACTTTTCTTTTTCAGGTTTACCACTATTTTACATTATCAGTATTACATATGAAAAGTCAGAATAAGATGTTTGTTAAGGTCCATTGTGTTAGGAAAGATATTGTAATTAAGATATTTGCATTGTGCACACTCTGAGCACTGCTCCAGAGAAAACTAGAGCCAGAAGTCAACTAGAGCTACAAAGCACCACTTCACATATTGCCTTTCTCAAGCATTGATTTATGTAACTTCAGTATCATTAGAAAACTGGGTAACCTCAGTTGTTTGTTTGGCTTTTTCCCATCAAATTTAAAAGTACTATCTGTTTGAGGGCAAAGTATTTGGGTGTTGGGCAGGTTGGGAACGATTTTAAGGGCCTGTGACTGACAGGGGCCCAAAAATATTAGAACATTAGGAAGCTTTTTTGGATATTAAATTATTAACCTATTTATCATTTACAATAGCATAACTTATTTATCAAGATAATGCATTATTTACACTGTACTTATAAAACAAACTGTTTTTTTTTTCTTGTGGTTCAAAAAGTAAACATCCACAGAGGCTCTGCATTACCCACTACCTCCCCTCTATTTACATTAAACAATTCAGTTCTGCCCCAAACCAGACACAAGCAGTACCTACTAGCAGTGAATAGTGAGTGAAGAGTGCTGGTGGAGAATAATCAGCTTTCTACAGAAAAACCTAGTTTCCAAAAATGAACAGCAAAAAGAAAAAAAAGAGAAAAGAAAGGGCAACAGCATGTCACCCGATTCCTCACAAAGAGGGGGTTATTATTACAAAAAAGAAAAATGTCCTTTTCAATGATAAGAATTCAGTGTGATAGTGGGGCCCAACGTCACATCTTTTCATGAGGCATAAAATCCCTGGCAGCGCCCCAGCTTTAGCTCTTCACAGTCTCAACGTTTCAGAATAAATAGACCAATGGAAATGGTCTGAAGTGGATTCATTTACAGTAGGAGATGTTACTTATGTTATCTTTACCTCTGTTACCTACAAACAGTCAGTTTTCATTTTGTTTTCAATTCCTGGGTTTTACGAAGAGGCCATGTGGCCCATTTTTCATGTATGTATTACTCAGTCGTGGATCTGGATTTAGAAATACTCTCCCTTCATGACCTGTGGAAAAAGAGAATGGGTGGTTAGTAGTTAAGCACACGTAATGTTTTTGTGGTTTCAAGGGGGAATTCAACTTCTCCTCCCACTTCTGGTCCTTCCAAACTACCTCCTGGTGTGTTGTAGACATTTAGAGTTTTAATCAGTATAAACTGTAGGTAAACTGTCCTCCTACAAACCACATCTAACTTACTGCCCACTGCTTCCAACATGTCCAACATTTCATTCTTGGTGCCAGTTCATGGGAACACCTTTCCCTTGTAATTTCCATCTCGGTGGATACAAGTGTTTGTTCCTGTGGTTTAGTGATGAAAAACAAAGCAGGAACTGGATAAACCAGACTCTTACATGCACTAGGTGTTTTTTTTTTTTTCATTAGTGTGTACGTAGGTATGTACACGTAAAGTAGTCTGGAATGTGTTCTGCTTCATTCCTGAAACTATAGAATGGCTTGTTGTTAAATAAAGACCACAGCACATCATGCTTGGCATAGACCTAAAAAAATGTCCATGAAGCGGGAAACAAAGTAGAAGTGACCTTTGGGTGGGTGCGGGTGGGCGTTTACAACATGTGTTGTGTCTAGTCATGACTGGGCTTATTAAAGTTTTCCACCACATAAATCCAGCTACACTGTAGCATTTCCTCATTACCAGCGCTCTAATTAACTGTAACTGCTGCATGTGCGCGCATATGTGTGTGTGTGTGGGTACGATGTCTGACCTCTCTTGTGTCTTCCTGACAGTGCAGAACAGCATCGTGCACAGTGGAGAAGAGAATGGCTTTGGTTACTTTGTCGTTGAAGAAATCTCCCTTTTCCAAATTCTCAATGACACAACCTGAGAGAGAGGTAAAGACAGAGGAAAAAATGAAAGAGAGGTAATACAAGAGAACTCAGTGAAAAAGAGGAAAAAGAGAGAAAGAGAATTAAAAAAGGGAAAAAGGGAATGGGAGAAAGATTAAAGAGAGAGAGAGAAGAGAAAGTGAGACACAGAGTAAAAGACAGAGACCGAGTAACCAAGAGGGGGAAAGAAAGTAAGTGAGAGAGAGACAGAAAAGAAAGAGAGACAATAGAATATAGAAATGTATGCACTAGTTAGAATTTCCAGGTTGTTGTCCTTTTTTTTTCATTGTTGGTTTTCAATGTGACATAAAATAACCTCCATTACTGGAGTTTACCATTTTGGAAGAGACATATAATGTTGCATTTTCCTCCAGTTCATTAAACTGACTTAATAAACAGTAGCTGTGTTTTTAAAAACGTGCAGAAGTATGTTCTCTACAGAGGGTGTAGCTTAAATGGGAGAGCCCAAATTGTTGCATATTTCTATGATTCAAATAAAGTAAAGAGCTCTGTGATGCTATAATTACAGATCCAAATAAGACCAACCAACTAAGCATTTGGGTCTGACTCTGTGAACATTTACAGAATAACATGCTGGCACAAAACTCCAATATGCACATCCCAACTACAGTATGTACACAACACCCACACATACCAGCAGAAAAACACTTACGAACGGCTTCTCTCTATCTCTCTCTCTCTCTCTATCTCTTTCTTTCTCTCTCTCTCTCTCTCTCTCTCTCTCTCTCTCTCTCTCTGCATGTGCATTTGTGTCTATCACTCACTCTGACAGCCTGCTAAGAGCACTTTAACTCCAGCATCCCCATAGTCTCTATAGATCTGAAAGAGAAAGAGAGATGTGACAGTTAATTATGCATTATGCACAGCTGAAGTCATATATTTGAAATGTTTATAGCATATTTATGAGTTGTTTATAGATACTTAATAAGACGCTTTTTTAAAAAAAAGATAACTAGGCAAGTGATCTTTTATATGGTCAACATATCAAATTTCCCCATTATAAGACTATAATGTTAGTACCGTATTTAACTACATTATTAGACATGTGAACTTGTTTTATGTTATTTTATGTATCCTGTTCCACTGGCAGCTCATTAGCCTGTTCTAAACTGTTTACGAGCTGTTTGTAAACATTTTATTTCTTTTCTAAATAAATATCATGTCTATGAGACCATTATTAAAATGTTTATAGCATATGTTGGGACTAAATATCTAAAACATGCACCTAAACTAAAGGACATGTGCATGTGATGTTCATGGCATACTTATTAAATTGATCATAGCATATTTATGAGCTGTTCATTAACATTTAATAAGATGCTTATAAGGATATAGGTTCACCCTGTAACCATGTACCCTCTACCTTACATTAAGAATGAAAAAGTTTTACAAACCTTGTTTTTTTACAAACCTTATTTGTTCATTTATTAATTATCAGTAAAAGCAATGAACTGTTTAGTAAGTAATCCTACACTAATGATGTATGCAAAAGTTTGAACACCCACAGTAGAGTGCTACATTTCTATTAATTGAATGAATTTATGATTTTTAGAAATATATTCTTTAAAATGTGCCGGGTTTCTCCACAGATTTTTGCTAAATATGTTAAATTCAGAAAATGAACAGTAAATGTGCATTAGCTAGGCATTTAAAGCATGTAATTTGATTAGGGGTGTCAAAACTTTCCTGAACAACCGCACTTAATTATGAGTGCAAGGAACTGCTGCCTGTGCAGTTTGCAGGGTTAAATAAGATATGGTACGCTTAGAGCCATTTATATCGGTGAGATGATTGGTGGATAGTAAGTTCAGGATGCTCACACTGCGCAATGTTTTCACTCCCACCGTATCCAAAAAGTTAACCGGACTGAGGTCCAGTATAACGGCCTTGGGCAGGCCAGTGTCAGTGCAGGGGTCAAGCTCTGGTTCAGCCACCACCGCCACCTCGATAGTGTTCTTATTATTTGGCAGCTCTGATGCCTCCAACTGGTCAAAACAGAGAACAGCAGTTACCTTGGCGTTCACAGACTTGTACACACGTGCTTGCCTTCGCCTACACATGGTGTTGAGCTCCCACAGCGTGACTGTTCATATGCTCACCGTCTCTTGTGCTCTTTTCTTTGCCTCTTTCTTTGCCTTTTTCTTCTCTTTCTTCTCTTTCCTGAGTCGCTTCGCCTCCAGCTTCTTCTTTTGTGCGAGGAGCTTCGTTATATCTACACCACTCTAAACAAACACATACACAAACATGCTATGTGTTTATAATAGCTTCATCAGTCTAATACATGGACATGTAGCCCCCAATGTGTACAAGCTTAAAGTTATATTGGTCTGTATGTTGGTGCATATGTACATGTTGGTGCATAAGGGCATATGGGCCTATTTTATGTTTAACCCAAAACTAATGCTGATTCAGACACAATTAACCTACTAACATTCTTCTTCATCCTTTCATGCTTAACATTCTTAGACAACTCTGTGTCTAAATGTAGATATGTAAGATATGTTTCTTTAATTTTGCTGTGGTACCATGAGGCCAACACAGCCAACAAAGAATGAAAGTTTTTACCTTATCAGTTAGCAGAGACAAGTCCCTAGTATCAAAACATGTCTTTATGAATATTAATCTGCAGGTGCCTGTTTAAGCAAAAATTGGAAAGACAGTGGTAAATTGGAAGCCAGTTTCAGTCTCATTTTTAAATGAACATCAGTCATGCTCGCCTACACATATTGGAAAGGGTATGATAAGGGCCCTTCACTGCCTGGAAACATAGATTTCTGTATGTATAATCTTTACTCTTGATCCGGGAGTGTTATTTTTGCTATATCAGTTGGGGTATGTACATTTTGTAGGCATCGTTTTAGGAGGAGTCAGGACTGTTATCTAACAGTGTAGGATTCTGGAAACAGAAAGTTTTTACGCACCTCTTTTAGAAACATGGGTTCACGGTATGCCAGTTTTATGTACTGAACTCTCATTATTTAACTATGACAATGTAAATACTGTTGACATTCTATAGCTTCTTTTTATATGGTGTTGGGTATGGCATGACTAGCTGTGAACCTATAATCATAAATTGAACTGTAGCTGAATACCGCACACTTAAAAGGTTTGTTCAATTCACAAATTTAGTTTGTATGAACTACATAATTGATTTCTATTCTGATTACATCTGATACAATTATCTAAATCTTGTGGGATTTACATTGTTAGTCATTCTAAGAAAAAATTAAGTTTGCTTATTACGTAGTGGGTTGGGCAGTATCACAATTCAGACCATCATACTGTTTCCAAATAATAGTGTGAACAGTGAGGTGTGGATGCAGATCATGGAGTAGGCAGCCATTTTTCAGAGTATGACCTCAGTAAACATTCAAGATAAAGGCTGCATCCCAAACTGCACATTAGCAAATTAGTAGGTGAGAAATTAGTCCAAGTCACATATAGTTTAACTGTATACTCGCAAACTGTATACCAATTGTATGCTAAAGAATAGGTAAGAAATTACATCACAAGTGTAAGCCATGTTGGTGCAATGAAACCCCCACTACCCTAGGTGGCACTGATCTGCAGGCTATGCTGTGCTGCCCTCAGAGTGAAAACCAATGAGAGGTTTTCCCTGTAGAACCTAAAAGTGCATATCATATCATAACTGAATATGCTTTATATTAAAGGAAGACCCTTAATGAAGGTTACAGTAAACATAACTTCCATATGTGCAACTGATATGTATCCAGCAGACTGTTTTTCAAAAAGCTGTAAATGTGCCGAATTTGGATCTCCCCTTTGTGCCCTCTCCCTCATATATGTCACACTGGCATATGGACGCTTTGTTTTATTTGTGCCGCTTTTGTTTCTGTTTTTAATGATATCTTCAGATCAAAAACAAGTCTGTGTGAATTAGTGAGGACGATCTGGATGCTGTTTGAGCAGGCTGAGCAAAGTTTTGGGGACGTATTTAAGGGCCTATTCAAATCTAGTGTTTGTTAGGAATGTAAGCCTCACAATTCAAAACATACCACTGGTATGGCAAAGCTAATTTTTGCTAGCACTTCTACTGCTAGCACCAAGCTAACACTTGCCAAACTCAGATTAAAATTTATAAAAGACCAATTACAAATGTATAGAAAGGAATTGATCATGAATGTGAGTACATGTGTATTTGTGCATGTACGTAGAACGTTACCTTTTCATAAAGGTGATCTGTGTACATCTCAGCATTGGCAAAGTACAGAGTAGCAGACGAACGGAAAATCACCAAACCAGGAATCTGGATGACCTGAAACACACAAAAAATACACCCACATTACATACAGTACAGGACGCGCAGCATTAATCCTCTGGAATGTACTTGAATCAACTTTTCTGTCTTGGAAAAAAAACTAAGTGACAGTCAGTAATTTTCTTTCACGCTTATAAAATACCCACATGGGAGTAATTAGATTAGATTGGGTTGCCAGCTGTCAGTTAAGTCTTCTTCTGTCTGATTCACTACTTAAGACCACCGTGACAATTTACTTGACACCTGCATTGCTCGGGATGGCTGGAATACAAACTACACCATCATCCACTTCAAGTTACAGACATGAAAAAACAGTGCTTCTGCCTGAGTCCAAAACAAGCACAGGGTTTCCCAGCAGGCTTTCATGCTACAGCTTCCAGAAAGGAACAGATGCCAAGGTACTTTAAAGGCAATCCTCAGCGATTTTATTAGTCTAAAAATGGACATGAAAACCCCTAATCTGGCAAACAATCAGCTTGTATAACCTCCCCTCTTAGGCCAAATGTAATGACTGTTCAGTGTATGACGTTTGCTTCTGTAGTTTTGCACTGGATCTACAAGCTAATTAAGCTAACCTGTATAAGCTAACCTGTATAAGCAATAGAAGCTTATGCATCGCCAATTAGTATCTAGCTAAGATCTTTAGTTTACATTGGTCTACAACTATCATTATTTAAGCGTTTTAATGGTATATCAAAGATATTCTTGTATTGTGCTGTTGAGATATCTAAAGAAGTTATCATCCTAACCAGCCTACCCCGGCCCGTTGTGTCTCTTGTAATACCACTTTGCACCTGAAGAGATGATAGGAAGTCACTATAGCTTAACATGAAAGGATGAAGAAGCAACGCTGCTGCCCTGACGGTGTATTATATACATGTAGGCCACATTAATGTTCAAAAAAGAATTTGATGCAAGAGTGGAGTTGGGCAAGATTTAATGGGTGCCTTATCTGGAGTTTTACTCATTCCTCATTCCAGTCCCCAAGAAGGCACACCCGAAGGAGCTGAATGACTACAGGCCGGTTGCTTTGACGTCTCACGTGATGAAGACCATGGAGCGACTGCTGCTGAACCACCTCAGACCTCAGGTCCACCATGCTGAGGACCCACTGCAGTTTGCGTACCGGGAGAAGGTGGGAGTGGAAGATGCCATCCTCTATCTTCTACACAGAACTCACTCTCATCTGGACAAGGGGGGTGGTGCTGTGAGGGTCATGTTCTTTGACTTCTCCAGTGCCTTCAACACCATTCAGCCCCTACTACTGAGAGACAAGCTGATGAAGATGGAGGTGGACATGCACCTGGTCACCTGGATCACTGACTACCTCACTGGGAGACCACAACATGTCAGGATCAAGGACTGCTCCTCTGATACGGTGATCAGCAGCACAGGAGCACCACAGGGGACTGTTCTCTCTCCAGTCCTGTTCACCCTGTACACATCGGACTTCAAATACAATCGGAGATGCCACATGCAGAAGTTCTCTCGACACTGCAATCGTGGGGTAGTGTGCGTAATAGCAGGAAGGGAGTACAGAAGCCTGGTTGAGGACTTTGTGGAGTGGTGTACTACCAACCAACTGAAGCTGAACATCCAAGGAGATTGTATAGACTTCAGGAGGTCCAGGGCCCTCTCAGCAGCCAATCTCCATCAAATGATGTGGAGGTTGTCAGGTCCTACAGATACCTTGGTGTGCACCTGGACGAGAGGCTGGACTGGTCAGTAAACACTGACATAGTCTACAAGAAAGCACAGAGCAGACTGTACTTCCTCAGGAGGCTGGGGTCCTTCAGGATCTGCCAGAAACTCCTGCTGATACCAGTCCCAGCGTCCTCTTTTATGCTGTATCAGTATCAGCAAGAGGGATGCTGGGCGACTCGACAGGCTGGTGAGGAAAGCTGGTCCTGTGCTGGACGACTAGAGCTGGAGTCCTTAACACCACTGGCAGAGAGGAGAGCCCTCAACAAGCTGCTGAACATCATGGACAATGTTCACCATCCTCTGCACACCACGATCATCAGGCAGAGGAGCTCATTCAGTGGCAGACTGTTGTCCCAGTCCTGCTCCACTGACAGACTCAGGAAGTCTTTTGTCCCTCAGGCCATAAGACTGTTCAACTCCTCCCAGTACAGCAGATGAAAAACTCTGGACACTCTTTCATTCCAGTCCCTCCAATGGACACACCCCCATCTCTGCACACACTCCCTCCTAAAACATCTATTTATATTGTATTATTCTACTCCATTCTGTACTGTTTACACTGATAATTATTTATATTACTGCGTATTTGCACTGTCTGTATGGCTGAAAACAGCCATCTTCTTAATTTGCTTAGCAAACGGTATACCATTACCTCCATCTATACTTTACACTTTACACAGACACTAAGGACTCTATTTTTATACCTTCATACTTTATATAGTATTGTCTCTATTTGTACAAATCTATCTTTCTTCTGTTGTTACTTCTGTATAGTTTGTTTGTATACCTGCTACTGGATGCCTTGAATTTCCCTCTGGGATCAATAAAGTATCTATCTATCTATCTATCTACTCATTGTTCTAGGTGGTCCCACAGATTTCAAGAGGATTCAAGTCCGGGGATTTTGAGGGCCAGTCCAGATATGTGAATGGTCTTGAATGCCTATCAGTCACATTTAGAGCCCTGTGAATGCGAGCATTGTCATCTTGGAATACAGGGCAGATGAATGTTATGTTCCTCTGTAAGATGATGAGCAAAAGGCAAAACCTGGTCATCTAGCAGCTCAGTGGAGGCATTGTGGTTCAAATTCAAAGGGCCCTCAACCAAAGGAGTAAAGGAGCCATTTCTGTGTAATTAAAACACCCCAGGACATCACAGAGGGAAATTACTTTTTGTCGAGGGAGCTTAGTTGATGATAAAATAATTTTCTTGAAGGACTACTGTACTTTACCTTACTTTATAAAATAAACGGATTACAATAATGGATTAATAAGACATTTTAGTCCTAAACTTGAAACAATCATAAACCAATATCTGAGAGATCAGGTGACATGTAATGCAGTAACTTTCTGTGGGTTTTTTAGAGGCATTAAACTCCTTAGACTTCCCTTCCCAGCACTGTGAACAATTCTGTGGAACTGCTGGTGGACTTCCCCTTTTAATGCACAGCTTTTAAAAACAGAGATAATCATTTTTTCCCCCCATTCATTTGGTTTTGGTCCCTCCCCCTCCTAACGTCTCTTCTATTGTTTTGTTTCTCTCACTCCATTCTACAAGTATTCTTTGTCTTTCAGGTACTATTTTAGCCTTGAGTGATACAACAGGCCCTTTTGTGGATTTACCAGGAGCTGGATGGCCTGGTTTCACACATAAAAGAAAACTCCCACACCCACACATACACAAGAGAACCACAGCTGAACTAAGCCTTGACATGACTTACACTGCACATGTAGTTTTATACAAAAAACGTTTGGGCATCCCCAAAAAATGGCATCTTCAAAGCTAAGACTGACCACACTGCACGTTTAATATATTACATAACTTATGTAAAGCATAAAATGTGTACTGTGAAAACGAATGGCATATTTTAATTTATATTATTTACATGTATATGTAAATGTATGAACATTTTATCTGTTTTTTAATTTTTTTAATATGTTAAACTCTGCTGTAGCTTTCATTTACCTTCCTTCACAACTCCCTTCCCCCCAACCCAACACCCCCAAACACATACAAACAAAAATCATTTAAACAGAATTTAGTGAAACATTCCACAAACTCTTAAGATAGCTGCACTTAATTAAAGCACTGTGATAAATGCAATCTTACTTTTCTCTTATTATACGTGTAATATCTGTACCTGATTATAGTCCTCCACTGGTCTGTAAATATCAGTCCCAGGAACCTGACCAAGAAGAGAATATTTGGGTCTAGAGAGAGAGAGAAAGAAAGAGTGTAAGAGAGAGAGACTTTGAATTTTTAAACCTTTATTAAAGCATCATATTAAAGTTAAGAGCTACGTCCTAAAGACACTAAAAGAACAAGATAAAAGGTGGAGAATGCAGGAACAGTTTCAAAGGTAACAACAGCACTCCAGTATTATCCACAGACACTAAACCTCTGTCAACACACCAATTCATCTCAAACCCAGGAACGTTCTGCATGCTGTGGTCGAACAAAAATTCCACACTTGTTGCGATTCCATTAACACTGGAAAAGTGTCCACTGGAAGCCAGATTTCACCACTTCCAGATTGCTAGTTTAGGTTGGTCAACTAAAAGATTTGTCATTATACACTTAACCCTCCTGGCCTGTGTGTTCTTATCCCCCAAAATAAACAGAGTATGAGTAAACAAAATCTCAACCCTCTGAGAGCTCGGCCCAGGAGTTCAAAAAAGGGGAACCAATCTGGGACATTCAGACATGGGAAACAATATCAGGCTTATGGCGGAAGATACAGCATGGTGAAACAGCAGACACAAAGGCGTTAGTGAGCAATGTACAGTGTAGAATCATCCATTTGGGAGAAAGAAAGAGAGGGAGAGAGAGAGAGAAAGACAGAAAGAGAGAAAGATACTCTATAAAGCTATAAGGCAGGAAGTTAGAGTGATAAAGAAGAAAGAGAAAGAAAAGAATGAGGGAATAAAAAACAGTAGGAGGAAAAGAAAGAAAAAGAAAATAGATGAAAGGGAGGGCGGGAAGAGATGAAGAGAGAGAAATACAATAGACAGAGAAACAGAGCGAGATTATTAGTCTTAGATTAGATCACTGTAAGCTGTTTGGTGTTCTGTTTGTATTAACAGTAACTACATTCAAGTTTAGACCATGTTTAACACTCACAGCTGTGTTCGGAATATAACGGTCAGCATGGAGAAGGCGATGGAGGCGGCCAGACCCAAATCAGGATTCAGCAGCACCGTCAAGGTGACCGTCATCAGCCAAACCAGCTACAGAGACACAGTCAGAAACACAGCTCATTACATGAATAGTGCAATATGTGGGAAAGAGAAGACGAAGTGCAGACTTTCACAGCCATCCCACCCTTCACTACTCACAGTTCTGATCTGCATTCAAGTATATCCACCTTTCTCAGGTCTGGTATGTTCATGGTTTGTTTCTCTTTTCTTTCTTTGTTTTCCTTTCTATTTTCAACATTCTCCCTTTCTTCACTCTTTCACTCTTTTTCTGTGAAAATGTATATTTATTCATTTCTGCCCAGACGTCCCCCATCTTCCTGACGCTGCCTGTTTGTTTTTAGTACGTAAAGAAGGAGTAAAAAGGACTCTCTCTCCCTCTTTTTCTCTGTCACTCTCTCTGCTAGTTGATTGCTAAAGTTCAACAGGTTGTGTGTTAGTAAAGGCACTACAGAGCTGCTCTACAGTCATCTCAGTGCAGTCTTTAATCTGCATCTTCATCACTGTTATGGTAGTGCTTGGATAAATAGTGAAATATTGAATGTAGAGTTGAGAGTATTTTTTTGGTAAATTCTTCATAAACACCTTGACTCACATTATTTATAATATTTATATTCATTTTTACATTTTTAATAATACGCATTTTTTGATTTTTCAAAGCAGATTTCTCAAAGCTTCTCACTGTATTCAATTCTACGCTGCCCTCCCCTGCCACATCACATCACATCCTTTTCTGTTCTCCTCTGCCGTGTACATGTCCTTTTTATCACATTTATCACATCACATATCACATTTTCTAGACCACTTTGTCCTTCTGGGTTGCATAAGATGCTGGAGCCTCTGAAGCGTTGGAAACACCCTGGACAGGCCATCAGTTCATTGCAGGGAAGATGCATAGACATACACATAAAAACACTTTTACACGTCTATTCTATTCTATTCTATTCTATTCTATTCTATTCTATTCTATTCTGTCATTCATATTTTATGTCCTGTTCAGTTATTTTCTGTTGTCTTCTATATTATTGATTTTGTTCTATTCTTACTAACCATGTCCATTTTGTTGGTCCTCCAGAGACCTGGGATGTCTCCAAACTGCTTGAACATGCCATGCAGGTTTACAATGATTATAGCAGCCAGCACTGCCTAGAAACACACACACACACACACACACACACACAGAAATAAATGTCTTGAAGAACACGACACTTTGTTTTTTATCCCTCTTTCCATCTTTGTACTGTTTGGCTTGTGTACTTTTGGCAGTTCCTCAAAGAGAGTTCCAATCCACAACAGAATTACCAGCATCACCACTGCTGATAAAGCACCTGCAATCTGGAGAGAAAGAAAAGAGACACAGAGAATAGGAAACAGTGGGTGAGATGAAGGGGAGATGCACAGAGAGAGGAAGGCAGTTTATGAAGGATCAATGATCTCTGCAAAAACTTTGTTTTAAAAGTTAAACCAGGAAGAGAAAGGAAATTGTGTTAGTTCTCACTTGAGACTTCCCTCCTGTGCTAATCTGCACCATGGTGCGAGACATAGAGCAGCTGATGGCGAAGCACTGGAACATCCCTCCGATAGAGTTACTGAGGCCCAAGGCTACTAGTTCCTATAGCACAAAGAAAACAATAATTTCAAAAAAGATCTTCAAAAATGCAATTTATCTTTTTGCACTCAAGGACATGTCAGCAAGTCATTTCTGTACTCCTAAAACCTAATAATAATTCAAATAATAAAATAAAATAAAATCAAAATATGGATCATATTTAATGTAGTTATTGAATAACACGCCTGACAATGTAGAAGTCTGCAAATTTTAAGGGGTTTTGCAGTATAAGGAATATTTCTGTGTGTTTTAACCCCTATTTTTAACCCTTGTATGTGTTGCATTTGGTTACCTATCACCAATTACTCTCCTGTTTTAGACAATAACCTGTTAGAAGCTATGTGCTTAAGAAGGTGTTGTTTTGAGTTAACAGCCTTTCTGTACTTCTACTTTTTCTGCTGTGGGAACTGGCCCTCTGCTAAAATTGTTGGTGTTTTCCTTTACTCCTTAATCAGTTTTACATCATTCAAAGCATCTCGCCTGGTTGCTGTCGACTTTGTAGCCGTATTTGAGGGCAAAAGTTCTGCCGAGAGAGATGGCAATTCCATATCCCACAACAGCCAGAGCAAACGCATCACCAATCATGGACCCCAACATAGAGAATGCAGGCAACTTTGGAGGCTGCAGACTACAGAGGCAGAAGAACAACAAAAAGGAGAAAACACATTATAAAGTCATATATAAGTCTTACAGCCTTTGGCTTTTTTGTTGTACTACTATTAGCATTAACACACAACCGACAGCAGAGGGACACTTACCCTGAAGGAATCAGACCTACAACCTCCACTTCGTAGAGAGTATTGAAATCAAACCGCCATGACACCACAGTGGCTATAACAATCTATATACAGGGAGAGAAAAAGAGAGAGAGAAAAAACTGTTTTCTTATTTATTCATTATATATAATAATTGTATATATATATATATACACATACCATTATATCATTGTATATATATACAGATATGCAGTATCTCACAAAAGTGAGTACACCCCTCACATTCTTGCAAATATTTTATTATATCTTTTCATGGGGCCAAAACTAAAGATATGACACTTTGATACTTTGATATGTAAAGTAGTCAGTGTACAGCTTGTATAACAGTGTAAATTTGCTGCGCCCTTAAAATAACTCAACACACAGCCATTAATGTCTAAACCGTTGGCAAAGAAAGTGAGTACACCCCATGTAAAAATGGACAAATTGTGCCCAAAGTGTTAATATTATCATAATGTTATCATGTTGGAATATTGCCCTGCGGACCAGTTTCTGAAGGGAGGGGATCATGCTCTGCTTCAGTATGTCACAGTACATGTTGTCATTCATGGCTCCCTCAATGAACTGTAGCTCCCCACAGCCAGCAGAACTCATGCAGCCCCAAACCACACACGCTTGACACCATCTGAACCAAATAAGTTTATCTTGGTCTCATCAGAACAAAGGACATGGTTCCAGTAATGCATGTCCTTAGTCTGCTTGTCTTCAGCAAACTGTTTCCAGGTTTTCTTGTGCATCATCTTTAGAAGAAGTTTCGTTCTGGGACAAGACAAGCTATCTGGTTTTGGCCACTGTGTGGCAGGGTGTTGGCAATCTTCTTACAGCCTAGGCTATCTTTATATAGAGCAACACTTCTTTTATTCAGATCCTCAGAGTGTTCTTTGCCATGAGGTGCCATGTTGAACTTCCAGTGGCCAGCATGAGAGTGTGAGATCAATAACACCAAATTTAACACAATTTTTTCTGTGGGATTTCTGTCCTGCAGTTGTCCAGATATTGATGAGATACTGAAGTCCAAAATGTTTGGACTGATCCGGATTTATGCAATTATGGCCGAATGCGGTTTTTTTAAATTGAAGTGAACAATACCCAGTTTATGCACCACCTAATATTATGATTCTAAAAATCTACTGTAACAGCCTACTAACCAGCAACAACCAGTACCCACCTAGCAACTACTTGGAATACCATAGCAGCCATCTAGCAACATTTTAGTTGTGCCAGTGCTTGGACAATTGAATAACATTCCAGTGCTTTACAACTCTATACAACAAACTATTTTCAAAGCCTATTTAGTCATAAATAGGTAAAAATGAACAAGATTAGCCCCAGTCACTGCACATATTAGTTCAATTCTATCTCCAGCTCCCTTACCATAATGAATCAGTGATTACCCAGTCAGGCATTTGAAAAATAATTACGAATAAAACTGTGCTGACTTGAGGAGATGGAAATGGTTTGGAAATGGTTGAACCGGTGTGATGCTTGTTCTACCATTTAAGAAGTATTTTCGTGCTTTGTGAAAGCAGGTTCTGATAAGCAGCTTTTAATGGTATTCTCTCATGTGCCTTCATTAACATTACTGTATAGTCCAATATTCGAACGATTTGCATATGTGATGTCACTCACAGTTATAAGCTCAGCTGGTATAGGAACAGGAAGCTTGCGTGCCAGCAAGGAATTCAATTCCTTAGCAAGGACCAAAGCCACGATGGTTACAATGCTTACAACCAGCGTACCGACGTTGGTCTCTGGAAGCAAATAGCACACTTCCAACACCGTCTGAAGACAGGGAAGAGAAGAGAGTGAGAAGGGGATAAAGAGAGAAAGAGAGAATACATGCAGTTTGTTAATAATGTTCTCCTCACCACTAGGGGGACCAAAATGTACACATAAGTACTCACATATATAAGAGAGATGGGTCCACTGTAGCGTTTGGGGTTGATCCCGAACAAGTATTTGAACTGGGATACCATGACGTGAATGGCTGCTCCTGTAGTATAGCCTCTAACCAGAGGCTCTGAGAGATACGTCACTACAAAGCCAAACTGCACCAGACCTAAGAACAGCTACACACACAAACAGAGCATGAGGTGCAGAAGTTGAACCCTATCCTAGCATAGCCCAACAAAATAATAACTTGAAAATAACCCAGCAGGACTTTGACTGGACCTGGCTATAGTAT
The DNA here is from genome assembly GCA_024036415.1 of Prochilodus magdalenae. Lineage (NCBI taxonomy): Eukaryota > Metazoa > Chordata > Actinopteri > Characiformes > Prochilodontidae > Prochilodus > Prochilodus magdalenae. The sequence continues at coordinate 22,091 of JAMWET010007157.1, forward strand.
TCTTTCTGAACTCAGCTGTAGATCAACAATATCCTGTCGGAACTCAACCATAGCCCAACAATAACCTCTCTGAACTCTACCGTAGCCCAGCAGTAACCTCTCTGAACTCTACCGTAGCCCAGCAATAACCTCTCTGAACTCTACCGTAGCCCAACAATAACCTCTCTGAAATCAACTGTGGCCCAACAATATCCTGTCTGAATTTGGCTTTAGTCCAAAAATAAGTAGATCAAGAAAATTCTACCTAAATATGCATATAGTCTGACAAAATTCTGTCTGAATCTAAAAGTATTTGACCAAATTATGTCTGAAACAGAAACATTCTCCGACCCCTAAGGTAGTCCCACTCTAACTGTAGTCTGACAAATCTCTTAATCTGAATATAGTCAGACATTCTGTCTGATTCTGAGATACGTCTGTAAGAGTTATGTTTAAACCACACTTTATGCTAAACAAATCTGCACAGCCCAAAGAATGAGCATTAAAAAAATTGTGAGATTATTTCAAGATTTGGTGTGGACAGACACACAAACAGACATACCTGAAAGATGCCGGAGAGAAAGGTGACAGCTGCAGCAATTTTGACTCGTTCGTTATCCCGAGCCATGATGTCTATGATGCTGCTGTTGGAATCATTACCTGGCGTAATGAAATCTGAATCTGGAGCCAGACGTTCTGTTACACTGCCGATCATTACACTCATCACAGCATAAGTACCTAAACACAGTCAGAGAGAGATAAGGCCATAATTGGTATCATAGTTATCATGATGAATTAATAAACATTTTCAATGCTATTAACTAATTTTCCTTTTTTGACCCCAACAAATATTCATAGTTTCAGCCTTAAACCCAGCTGCTTACACATTGTGGCTATGACTCCACCTCTGTAGGTTTGTTCAGACACAGCTTTAAACACCATATCCCATTGACTGAAAGTATATTTATCCAAATATGAATATGAATCATTGAAGGATGTCAGGTCTTACATATGTAAAGCACAGTGCTGATGCAGCAATACTAGTAATATCTGTAACATTAGTACTGGTGGGTGCCTTCAGCAGACCATGCTGGAAAGTGGTTGCACCAGAACTATATCAAAATGTGTCATATCAGTATATCAGTGAGAGTCTGTAATGTTTATTTTCAGGGTTATGTAAACATTCTGTATAATAAAAGCAGTCTTCAGTCTTTAGGATCAAATCTGAGCAACTAAGACACATGCAGTTAATCCCAAGTCACTACACAAAATAATGCGATTTATAAATTATTTGAGAGCCTACTGAACCTGACTGTAGCCTGGCAAAATGATGTTTAAATCTGAATGTATCTGTTAATCCTGTAGTCTTTGAGTGTATTTACATGCATGTACTTACCAACTGAGATGTGTTTAGAAGTCCCGAAGATGAAGTAGATGAGGATCGGGTAGAAAGAGGAGTAGAGACCAAAAACAGGAGGCACAGAAGCTAGCAGTGCATATGCCATACCTACACACACCACAACAGAACACACACACACACACACTCAGCTTTCTGGGTCTGTTTATGCATCCTTGAGGTCATCTTTTTAGAACCTGGGTCTACATGCTAATGAGCTATAAGCTGCGGTTCAAATTAGTGTCGTAAGAAGTGTAGCAACAGATATGCAGAAAATATACAGCTGCGGTTTGACCTGTTACCTCAGTCAAAACTCAGAAACCTGTTTATACACAGGTTTAATGCACACTACTGTGCACAAGTCCACATACTATTCATTTTTAATTCAAATCAAAACGGCCACTGAGTGCAAGTTTAGTATTTTTCATGAGATATTTAAATGTAGATTAAATACACAACGATTTACATGCTAAAAATGAGATTCCTACCAACCGTCAAGACCTGATAGGCCAGCATCTTTGAGACAACAGGAGAGTCAAACCACTCTCTCTCCAGCACATCTCAAAAAGTTTCAGTGAGGTTAGGGTCAGGACTCTGTGGCCAGATCAAGTGTGAAGATGATTCCCATTGTTCCCTGAACCACTCTACACAATTGGAGCCTGATCAAACTTTGCATGGTCATTCTGGAACATACTCGTCTTATGGTAGAAGTCTTATGGTAACCATGCTGAGCCTCAACCTGATGCAACCCCAGGTCATAACAGTGCACACAGGGGCTTAGACAGTGGGCTCTATGCATAATGGGTACATCACTTTATGTGTTTCCTTTCTTATCCTGACATGCCAGTTGCTCTGGAGTAGGGTCAGTCTGGATCAGAAGACATGATTTTTCTTGTTATTGATTCAGAGTCAACGCAAACTGAAAGCTTTTTTCAAGCAGCTTCACTAACGAGTGGTTTTCTTACAGCCACACAGCTGTTTAGTCTTCCCAGATGGCTGTTAAAGAAATGAGAGGCTATCCACTGCATCAGTGGGGGTTAAGAGAATTGTTGCAGCTGAAACATATTAATTACTGCAGTAATTATCCAATTAAACCAACAACTTTCTTTTGGTCAGACTGTGTTTATAATCTTCCTTGAAGGGGACTTTCATTTGTCATAGCAAAATGGCTAGTAAATAAGTAAGTGATTGTTTCACCTTGCGGCAGGTGCATGATGCCCACGCTGATCCCCGAGACCAGATCTCCAAACATGTTTTCTTTGAATGGGTAACGTGGCAGCCATGAGAGCAGCGGAATAAATGACAGGAAACAGCTCTTCACTCGAGGACCAGAACCCCTGACACATCCACACACACACACAGATACATCCACACACACACACACACACACACACACACACACACATACATATATTCAGTCACATTTTATTGACTACTACCTGCAATGATAATAATTAAATAATGATTTTTTAATTAAGATTAAACACTGTTCCATGAAGGCAAATTGGCTTGAGAATAGTAAGCAGTGATATGTAATGTATATCACATACATACAGGATTAAAGGGGATCAAATCTAAGATAAAATTAAGTTTAATCCTGTTCAGAGTGGTGTGATGTGAATTTTTTTTTAACATATGATCCAAACAGCTAAACCGTTTGAGGCCTCTAAAACCATACTCTCTAACATTACACACTTACAAATACAAAGCTTAATGACTGAGATGTATTTTAAAGTACTATAAGATTATGATATTTTTTAAGACAGTCATGGTGAAGGGGTACATACAGGCCATTGTAAGCCAAAATAGAAAACTAAGGAAACATATTCATTCAGATGTATCACTGAGAAGACCTCAGCGGTTTACTAGCACGTTTATTAGTAGAATATGCCACTTTATTAGCATTTAACCTTTAACAATAATCTCTAAACATTTTGGATTTTGCAAGGTGAAATTAATGAACTGATTGATAAATTGCAAATACAAACAGTTAGAAAGATTCAAATCTTCAAAACCTCTTCAGAGGTTCCTCTATGGCACTGTGCAGAGAACATCATTATACTGTAATTTGGTGTTATTTATATATATATATTGTGTATATATAAGACCACTTAAGACCACAATAAGAGGCAAATGACCTCCTTAATCATAGTCCTAAATTCTATATTGTCCACTCCTACTTGTAACATTTCTAGGGATGCTGCCATATGGGAATTATGGGCCATATTGATACTTGATCCATTTTTTTTATCACAGGCATCACCTAAACATTCTGCCTACCCAGAGTACAATAAATAAGTAATCAAGTTTGAAATATCAGTTAAATCTTTCAGGTGCTGGTCATTTGTCCCCCAATACCGATAAGGTTCTGATTTCATCATGTATCTCTAATAATTTCTGATCTTACCTCATCGACTCTTTGAATTTGTCTGAAAGTGAAGTTTTGATGTTCGACTTTTGTGCCAAGGAATCGACTTCAATTTCATCCATGATGTCCCGCTGGACATGGTATCCAATCCTTCTTCTGCTCTCCATCTTCCCTGCTGTTCTTCTTTCACAGCCTTCCTTTTTTTCTGTCTCTTCAGGTGCTTCTGTGGTGTCTTTCTAAAACAGACAATGCTTCTCACATCCCACCAGATCTACTAGGTTAACCTCTCAGTGAAAACCTGTCCTCTGGACTGAAGATTAGCCTCAGCAGTAGGTGAACAAATCAGAGGTCGAAAAGTTGTAGATCACTGTTAAGAACTCAACAAGGAGATCCGTTAAGTAATAATGCTGCCGCTCAAGATTCCGATTAAGCGGGATAAAGTTCTGTTGTTATCAGTTTGAGTTTGAAAAAGTCATTTGTTATCCAGCACAGAAGATATGTGACATTCTCCACATCTCTCTGTCCTTTTTGTGTCTTTGGGCTTCCTCGTTAATGTGTATCCTCTCCTGTCTGCTATTAATGTGGTCCAAATGTGTGCTGATACGCTCCCAGAGTCTCCAGGCTAAAGAGCAAAGTCTCAAATCCAAGAGAAGGTGGGTTGCAAAAGTGAAAAAAAAAAAAAACACGAGAGAATGACAGAGTGACAGGCAAGCAGACTGACAGACAGCCTTAAGGGTTGGATCTTAAGGTTGTAGTAGTCTTATCTTTACTTGATTAGATAGGAATGCCCTTAACGGAACTTACGTTCTATCAGGTTCTCATGCTGCTTGGAGAGATCATGTACTGTTTCTACTATGCCCAGCTTTTCAGCACACTGACCACAGAAATGGCCAGAGAGTAACTGATCAATAACACACAGAAATGGCTGATCGTTTCTACAGCTGTATGCACGGTTAGAACTGCCGGTGTTTAGATACCCTGCTAAATGACCCTGAAAGCACTTTGACCCTCCTTTTCCTTGATCCCTTTAGTTTGACTCTTCACTTGGTGTTCCAGCAGCTTTAAATAGATCAGCATGTGATATCATTTATTATCCCTAGGTTATCGTGAAATCTCACACTAGTAATTCCTTTTAGAGCTAATGGTTTAATCATGTCTGCAATTTTTAGTTCATTTATATTTAATACATTTGTTTTCATTTCATCGCTTATTTGAAGTGGGAAACCAAAAAGTTAAAATCTTGAAGTACTATATTGAAAATGAACCAATCAGAATGGTCAATACAGCCAAGAAAGATGTTCTACTGGCTGGGGCTTTCGAAGCTGGTAAAGACCTAACACGTCACTCACTGAGCACCACCATTGTAAAGGAATCTGATTAAGCAAATTAAGGTTTTCACATGAAAACCCTGGATTACTTTGTTTATATATAAATCACTGAATTGGGCAGAAATGCACAATTGGAAAAGCAATGGAACTCATGCAATTCCCCTTTAACTTGATTTGTTAGAACACGGTGGGAACTCTATGCCAGTGCTCTTTACTGAACAACTCACACTAAAAATACTACATGGTAAAAAAGACACTGGAATATCTGTTCAAATAAAACATATGTATGGAATTTACTGTTAGCATTACAAAACCGTCAGGGGCGCTAGCAGAAAGTAGTATTAATGTGGAGGTGCTTATGTCCCTCACTTTGACATTCATGGCTATAGTGTAGTTATGTTCACATGTGTCATATGACAGGTCAAGTCATTTACCCAGTTTAATGTCAGGGCATGCAGATTTAATTCCTACCCTCTATTATCACCCTGTAAGCACTACAATCAAAATTGCAGGGTTGTTATCATCATCAGTTTGTTTATATGGAGGTTTCAATGGGAGTCAGCATTATTGTATGTGATGTATTCACCTTAACGCATATTGAGACTGTATATCAGGTGTGTTTGCATGTGATTTTGACTGCTATTAATCAGAGCAGACATGAGCACAAGGTGTGCTTTGGGCTTGTCAATCATTAATAATGTCCAACCCCATGCACTCTTGTGGTTAAAGGCAAAGATTGTAGTGGTGACTGTCAATGCCTCATTTGTGTCAAGGGTAGCAGGACTATCTTCACCGACTGTGAATCAGTGGGCATCAGTACAAGAACAAAAGGCTCCCAAAAGCCTGATTCCTTGTTGTGGTTCTACTACCTATTCATATAATCATACAGTATGTGTAGTTATGAACTGCATACTTTTGTTTACTTAAATTTTAAATAAGAAAAATCCAGAAAATTATAAGATGGCCCTGGCACTTCCCCCACAGACTTCATGCAGGAGGTTCTTTAATTCTATACTGTTCTGGTCAACAGTGTTGCCCTGCAGATACCTTGTCTTGTATTACCCTGGAAGCACCTTGCTTTTGTTCTGCTGTGTATGTGTATATTGATGGAGAATGCTTTTGATTGACTTCTAAAGGAATACTGCAGTGTTTCTCAGCTTACCTTAGCGTCAAACATGATGAGCTGCCACAGAAAATAACTTCCCTACACAAAAAGCTGAGCTATGTAAGCTATGAAAGTTCAAAGGATTTGTGAATGTGTACTGCTAGATATACATTTACAATAATTTTGGGCTTGAAGGGAAAAACAATTGATGTTCATGAGCATTAGGTAAAGCTGGTATTAATCACAATATAGCATATTGTCGCTGTCCAGAGAAAAACAGGTATCTCCAAAATCGCAACTTTACAGGAGAGGCCATAACCTCATTTGATTTGAATGGTAGTGAATGGAACCAGATGTTTTTCCAAGCAGCTTTGGGCCATTTCTATTGGTCCATTCTTTATGAAATTTCCACATAGTGTAGACAGCAGCTCATCTGACCAAATGGGATATAAAAGTAAAATTCAGCAAAAATGGAGATACATGTTTTTCTTTGGACAGCGACGATAGTTATTTCTTATGTGTATAAAGGCCTTGTCCAACTATTTAACTATGTAAATCATACAGCATTGGTTGTGCTTGGAACCCTTCTTTGACTGTTCTGAATAAGCAGGACGTGGTCTAAGGAAGACAGAACATCTAAAGATGTAAGTGAATGATCTGCCATTGTCATTGTATCTTTATCATAGTCCTGATTTTGAATTTGAGGTTTAAACATCAACCTTCATTCTGAGACTATGTGTGTGACATTAATGCTTAAAGACGCATGATATGGTCTGAAAATTTTCTGATTATTTTATTATTTCAGGCTGCAAAAGGCAACTTGCAGCAACATATTTTAAGGTGTTATTTACTTCCTTGACATAAGATAATCAAGACAATCATAATGCACTTTCTATTATATATATTTTTAATTAGGTATATTTTATATAATAAATGTGTTTATTATACATATATATTATATTGTATAAAGTTTGTTGGTGGTAGTAAACCATATACTAGGGTTTACAACTAAAATCAAACTGAAAACACTGGAGTCTTCCTTTAACATGATTTAACATTTTAATGAAGGCTTGTAACAAAGAGTTTGTCCAGATTCACAGTGCAGATTAATGTGCTACTAATTACACCCCTGACCGTGAAGTACATGACAAGAGAGTTGCTATTTAATTTCCCTGAAATAGGACGTTTATTAGTTAAAATAAATTAAGTTGAAATTGTTTTTAATGTAAACAGACCACAAAGAGCCCAACTACAATCAAAAGAAGTGCATCCTAAACACGGGATGAGAGAGTTTGTACAAAAGCTTTGTAGTAAACAGGTCAGCAGAGGGATCTCCACTCAAGACAAAGCAGGTGAAAGGTCAGTCCACTCCAGCTGCTGGAATAAGGGTTGAATTTGTGAAGTCAGAGGTCAACGAGGTCCGTGTCTGTGTCAAAGAAGACATTATCAGAGGATACGTTATTCCCAGAAAAGTGACATATTTCTAAGAAAACAGTTCATTAAGCAGAGAGCAAAATCTGAATTACGGAACAGGTGCACAATGATTAACACCATGGACTAGCAAAGAAACCCACAGAGATCCAGCAACACAAAACACAAAGCATTGTTTAACTACACAGTGTCACATGCACACATACACACACAGGAACACTTCAAACAAACACACACACACACACCTGTATTTGCTGCCAGTGCTGAACAGCATGGTGCACTGAGGGGAAAAAACAGCATCTTGCCAAACAGTCTGGAACTAAACCATGATCCTTTAGTTGAGAGAAGAGAGCATCTACAGAAACATATAAACACACATTGCAGAAACAGTCTTACACAAAGGTTTAAACATGTCATTTTCATGTCAACTTGTACTAAAAAACATGAAATATAAAATGTACCACAACGTTACCACAGAGCACAATTAATCCAATATGTTTTCGTCCAATGTGTTCATTTAGCAAAAACTATAATTTTGTATGAAAGGCAGAGTATAGTTAAATTTTTTGTTCCATTACACCTTTTGTCATTTTCAGTGAATATCTCCTGATGGCCCAATAACTGTCCATTTTGCAGGACAAAATACCCTGATGTTGCCCTAGATCTGTAAATGGGAAATAAACAAAGTGGCTTAGCCAGAACACTGTAACACTTTTCAGCCTATCAGTAACAGGGGTGGCTCCTGCTTGTGCAAAGGACGGAGGAAGGGAGGTGTTACTAAAGGTATTGTTTAGAAGGAGTAATGGAAACAATGGAAACTTCAGATTCATGAGGAGTTGGACAGGGAGCAGGAGGTTATTTCTGCCGTCTCACAGAAGCAATACATCAGAACCGTTTTGTTATATTTGCTGATGTGTAATCAGCAAATATGGCAGTGTCTGGTCAGCCCTGCAGCAGCCACTGTAGTGACAGTTTGCTAACCCATGACCTGCTAACAATAGCCACATTATTTGCTGTGTTGTTTATTCTAAAGCTACAGCATGGTGTTTAAATGTACAACACACAGGGTTTTGTGGCCATGGAGAAAACATTTGCTAGCTTAGTGTCATCAACGTTGGCAATGCACTTCCATGGATTTGAGGAGGTGTATTTATTTTGCCGTTGAGTTCAAATATGAAGGATCGCTCTCCAGGATGATATACTGCATGTGTATTTTCTCTGTAGAAAATGTGTTCATTTCACTTTAAAAAAAAAAGTCATTTAACTGTCAAACTCTAAAAGAACTACCAGTTAAAGCTTTGGACACCTACTCGTAGACGTTTTTTATTTTTTCTTAGAATAATAGAAAGACACCAAAGCTATGAACATCCTGCATTATGTCCCACTTTGCCTTAATGCAGTATGCAGACTTTTGATTATTCTCTCAGGCTGCTTTATGTGGAGCCATGTGAGAAGTTTAGAGAGACACACTCTGATGCCTTATTTGTTGCTGAAAAATACTTGGGATGTTTGAAGGCCACTGCCAAGCCACCCCAACTGCCTTTGCTGTCTTGTGGTCCATGGCTCAGAGGTAGGGAAACTCCACTCTATTGTATTGTATGTTAATTTTGTTGTATTGTATATCAGTAAGGGATATTCACCTGGACAGGTAGCAAGAAAGATAAGGATCTGCACAGCCTCAAAGTCCTCAACTACCTATATAAAAAAAAGAGTTAGATGCAAAGACAGTCCAGTGCAAAAGTTTAAACATTCCTGCTCACAGTAAACTGTCTATTGATGATCTAAGTGAAAATGAGTAACTTGTTTTCTTCTGGTCTAATTAAATTAGCATTATGATTAGCAATTTCATCTGTTTTGTACTAGATTAATTAGCTGAAGCTGGACAAGGCATCTCACACTTAGCTAGCCTAACTGGCAAGCTAGCCAGCCTTTAGTCCTGCATTGCCAGACTCTTGTCCGGGATCTTTAGCGACTTGTCATGACCAAACATCCTCTTACTACAGGAAAAGCAAATGCAACTGAGACGCACAGCAACCAATTACATAAACAGTGCCTTGTCACTTTCATTCACTTTGGACCAGCAAAAAAACATACATGGAAGTATGTGTATATAATCTTCATGTGGGCGGAGCGTTTGTCGCTGAGACTGACTGTAACATCTAGGTGAAGCACTCACAGATCTGAGCATGTTGATAGAGGTTGAATCCATAAAGCAAACTCCACTCAGTTCCAGAATAACACAGTGTTGAGGTACTGCACCCTGGTGGCCTGGAGGACTTACTGCATTGTTTTCTTTTAAACCTGTTTTTACAGCCTTTAAAACACATTCATACAATTAAATTGGTAATATATGTATAAATATATTTGTGTAACAGTTTATTCATTACTATTCATATTATTCATTGATATTCATTACTGAGTGTGTTTGTGTACCTCTCTTAGTGATCTGAAGTAGACATCAGTGTTAGCGAAGTACAGAGGATTTGAGCAGGAGAACACAGTCACTCCGGGAATCTGCTTTACCTACAGATATAGGGGCATTAAGAAGGTGGAGTGTTGGGGATATGTGTTTATTCATGTGGTGTATAATCCAAAACGCTGTTGTATGCAAAAGTTCAGACGTCCTATTCAAATGAGATGTTTTGCAACACAAGATATCATTTGTTTAGAGGTATTTTGCATATGACTGTATTTTTAAGCTAAAAATTAGTAACTTGTGACTGAAACGTATATAACATCATGTAATACCTCCACAAGCTCGAATAACAGCTGCAGTTTGATTGGGCATGGACTGGAGATGTTTATGGATGTAGGCAACATCAGTGTTCAGCCACTCCTGTCAGATTTCATAGATTCCTTCCCTGGCCAATTAAATTTCCATAAAGTGCAGACTGGGATTTTTGCTACTGCTGGTAGACCCATATGACTATGTTTTTGGCATGCCCAAATGCATTCAATCATTAACATCTGCTTCACAACCCATTTTCCACACATCGAACAAGACATTCACTGCACTGTACCACCTCTTCTCATTCTATGAATCCTGTTGCACATATTATATTATATAATATAAATATAGAGATTTATAGCCCAGTCATCCTTGTGCAACACCATCTGGAGTTACTACCGCCCTAAACACGCAAGGTGATTCATTGTTTGTTCAGTAAGCTTGTATTTTTTTAAATGTATGCGCCTGTATATGAGCCCACACTTCAGTTCTTCACCCTACCTTCAAGTACAGCCTCAAATCTCTGTAACAGTCAGAACCAGGAATGGCCCCAAGAACAGCAAACCTGGGACTAGAGAAAGAGAGGGAGTTAATTCCTGGAAGATGGACAGAATGATAATTAGATAATACACAAGTGACTCACCGTTGTGTTCTGAAGACGACAGTGAAAAGGGAAAATACAACTGCGGCTCCGAGCCCAACATCCAGATTCAAGAGCAGAGCTGAGAGCAGAGACACTGACCACACCAACTGCACACAAAGATCCATTATACTGAATACTGACGTCTTAGGATCAGTCCTGAATAATAATAATAATAATAATAATAATAATAATAATAATAATAATAATAATAATAATAATAATAAGCCTGGTGTTCAAGGAGTTAATAATAGGTGGATGGATGGATGGATGGATGGATGGATGGATGGACAATGGATGAGTGAAACTCTCACTAAATCTAGCCGGTCTGTAGCCCAGAGTTTTGGCACGTCTCTGATCTGTGCAAAAATCCCCTGCAGATTCACCAAAACAATCACAGCCAGGACCGCCTGTACAAACACACACACACACACACACACACACACACACACACACACACACACACACACACACACACACACAGATCCATATCAGATCCCCTTTATTCCTTCAGCAACACATTCCTGCTAATTTAAGGCAGAAGCTATGACTACCTTTGGAAGCTTTTCAAATAGCGGTCCAAACTTCAGCAGCACTGCCAAGATAAGCAAAGCAGACACAAGAGCTGACACCTGAGAGAGAGAGAGAGAGAGAGAGAGAGAGAGACATAGAGAGAGAGAGAGGGAGAGAGAGTGGTGAAAGAGAGTGCACACCTCAACTGCTCCAGTGTTTTTGAGAAAATCAGATTTAAGGTGGTCATATCATGAAAAGAAGGTGCAACACTCACTATATACCATAAACAGCTTTTTTATGACATAGAATGACTGTTGTTCCTTTCCTCCGCACACTCGGTATGTCATGGAAACACAAATTCTCCTCTTTTTTTTTAATTAGATTTCTGAAACTTGATTTTTGAGTTTGTCTCACACTGTTAAAGTTTTACTATTCTTATCATTCCCTGCCCAGTCCATATCGTCCATATAGGTAAACTAAAGTTCAATAACAAGCACTAGTTTTATTGTTTTTGTAATGTTGTAATCCAGTACATCTGTCTATTCAGCCTCTGGCAGTTTGGCTCCACCCACTCACAAAAGCTAAGTTATTTAAGAATGTTTTTCCCTCTCCTGAACTGTGATAGTATGAGTAAATCATTACTGTTATTTATCTCCAATTTGTATCTACGGTTCAGTTTTTGTGATACTTCATCTTTGCTGATTCAGGCTCTGTGGCTGTAAATGATCCACCACTGTGCTAATAAAGTTCATTAGACTGTGTCAGCTGTTATATCTGTACAGTGTTTAGACAGGTATTCTGTTTTGAGCAGCTAAAGTAGCTAAAAGGGTAAAATGAAACCTGACTGTGCAGCAGGCAGATGAATACATGCACAGATGCCACTTGATAGGCATATTGCCAGTTGGCTGTGGCTAAACCTGCTGGTTTATTGTGGGCTTTTGAAAATTGCAATTGCCATGAATTTATTGTTCTACCCTCTCTGCATTGAAATAAAGACGTCTACACGGTCCACCTGTATCACAGTTAACACATAAATATATTGTACTTGACCTTTATGACTGACTAGTTTAAACCTTCAGTGTCTGGAGTTACTGTAGTTTGCTATTTGAATCAAATGAAATCACATATACACACCAGTTGTATTATTACATAATGCAGATAATGATTACATCCAATACTGTCCAAAAGTCTTAAGCAGCTAAGGAAACTGTTTATCTCAGCAGTAGACTGCCATTAAAAAACATGTATGCCGTTAGAATGAAAACATACGGTATAAACATATAGTAAATACAATGAAACACTGTATACATTTATATGTTGTTTAAAATAATATGTTAAAATACAACCATTATATGGATTTGTCGAATTCCTTCAGGGGCATTAGGGATAGATAAACTGAAGAAGGTATTCAGGGGTAACTGTGAAAAAGCTTAACCTCTTCAAAGAGAGTTTTAGAAACTGTAGAGCAATCAAAACCACACTTGAAGTCACAAATAAGAATTTATTCTCATTTTTGAACAGGTTTATGTATATGTGTTGTATGTACTATATGTAAATACATTGTTACACAATTATCACTTAACCACTTTATTATTACATGCTGCATTTTGCTACTATATGTATATAAAGTTAAAGCTAAATACATAATGACTTGCATTTGTATTCCATTTACAGTCTATATGACTGCACTGCTCTGCTCTGCTGACTTTGTTCTGTTTAATGCCAAAAATAACAAAAACATGACATTATTGTTAAAGTAATATATATAATAATATAATAATAATAATATATTATATAATAATAATAATCTACAAACAATTTGCAACCTACATTTTGAAGGAATATCTTTGTTTATGTTTACTTATGTTTACTCTGATTACCTTTAAAAACATGATCTCTAATCTAGTCTAAACGGATATGCTTGAGGAAATGTAAATAATAGTTCAGTTAGTTTTGATGTGGGAATAAGGGAAGGCATCCTGACCTGAGTCTTTCCTCCAGTGCTTTCCTGCACCATGCTGCGGGACATGGAGCAGCTCACTGCAAAACACTGAAACATCCCACCAACTGTGTTACACACCCCCAGAGCCAGCAGTTCCTACAGGTAAGGGAGAAGGCTATGAGTCAGAGCAACCAATGGGCAAGAAGGCACCATAAGGGCAGTGTAAATCATGACATGGTAGATTGGCATGAGACTGAAAAGGAGATGGGGCTAATGTCTAGAACAAAGGCCAGACAGGGAACTGGATAATAGACAAAGATAGTGGACTAGGCAGGAGACTGGATGGAGGACAGCAACAGAGAAAGGAACAGAAAAGGGGACGAGGGGATGTACAGGGTGACTGGGGCATAATCATGACTAGGGACCAGAACAGGGAACATTGTACAACAGGGAAAGGATCAAACTTTACAATATGAAACTCAGACAGAAAACAAACAACAAAAACACCATGCTGGAGTTACAGAGACAAGGCCAGGGTGAAATCAAAAAAAAGGAAGAGACAGAGTGGGAAAGCATGACACACAGGTGTAAAAAAAAAAAAAAAAATGACCTGGTTGCTATGGAAGCGGTAGCCATGTTTAAGGGCGTACATGGTGCCCAGAGAAGCGTTCAACCCAAAGCCTACGACAGCAAGAGCTAGAGATGGCAGTAACAGCTCCTTAGAAAGAGAGAGTGTAGGGAGAACTGGACCAGAGAGACTGGTAGAGACACACACACACACACACACACACACATACATGCATAGGGAGAGTGAGAGAGAGAGAGAGAGAGAGAGAGAGAGAGAGAGAGAGAGAGAGAAACAGAGATCTGTCAATTAAAGAGTTACAAATCTAATCTAGGCAGTCAGCAATGTTAGTGTGTCAAGTCTGCTTCTTCAGCATTGTAGTGGAGCTAATGTACACATGTACAATGCAAATAGTTTAGATAAACTTTTATTGTTTGTTAGTAACATTGGCATCATAGTGCAAAACTAAAAAGCACAATTCAGAAACATGTCTCGACTAATTGATGAAATGGCAATGAATATGCTGGCCCGATGGCTGAGCCATTTCTTCACAGCTTTTGGTACATTGTAATATAAGATTCAATTGAACCACATCACATCTCTGAATAACTCGCTTGCCTTTTTTACAATAAATAATATATAATATTAAAATTTCAATGGAATTTCCCCTGACAAAGACATACAGGTTAATAGGAATCATGCATACACACACACACACACACACACACACACACACACACACACACACACACATACACAAACCTCACCCTGTGGGTATCTTCCCTACTGTTTGAACCCCATACTGTCCAGGCAAGTCCAGGTGCTCTGACAGCACAATGGCCAATATAACCTAAAGACAAGCAGACACAAAGTTAGCTAGATTGGCCTAGAAAAATTTTAAGAATCCACTGTGTATATGCGTCAGGAAAATGCTCAGTCTGTGTGTATGCACTCACCAGTAGTAATTCCCAGGGAACAGGTACAGGTAAACGGCCTTTCAGCCGAGAGTTCAGTATTTTCCCTCCTGCAAGGATGACTATGGAAACAGAGGAAACCACTAGCGTCCCACCCGATGCTCCAGTGACTCCATACAGAACATCTACGAACATCTAAAGCCCACAAGCCCCACCAAAAAATTTGTGTAATAGACACAAAACACACAACCAAAAATGCATAACATTGTTATTGTGATTGTTATCAGAGGATGAGTAGAGTAGCCTAAATCAATACACAGGTAAATGCATTGATACATGGCCAAAATCCTGACACGAGTAAAAGTAAAAGTAAAAGTGCCTTCATATAAAACAAGTTGAGTAATGTACAAAAGTATCAGGTCATATCTTCTGTATATATATATATATTTTAAAAATGATTACCATTAAAAGATACTTAGCAGAGAACATATTCAATAGTATTTACTGAAGTTGAGCAAATGCAACTAGTTACTACCCACCTCTGTTATTGAGACTGTTTTACATTGTTATTGGCATTATTTTACATCATTAGTGATGTTGTTTTACACTGTTTTAATTATATGAAAATGATCAAAAATTGCGAATAAATATTTCTATATATATTTATTCATATAAAGGAATTAGTATGTCAAATATAGGATGTCATGGAACTGAGGGTGGGAGGAGACTAACATGTCTCTTTGCAGGGGGAAGTGGGTTTTATTTGTAGACATTACAATCCCTGATTTCTGTCACCGTCAATGAAGAAATTTCAATGTCACAACAAGTCACTGAAATTCATTTTTGTTTTTCTATTGCAACCTTTGAATAATGCAGGTCTGAAGAGCCGCCAGAGATGCCTTTTAAAATGCCATGAATTTTCATTTATTTATTTAAGAATGTATATATTTTTCCTCCTAGTGTCAACCTGCCGATGAAACAGCTTTTAAAAATCACCTGTTTGTCTGAATCTGGTACATAGGTTTAATTACAAATTGATAGTGATTCATATTGTAAAGCCTTTGATGCGCACAGTATGTCATTGCTGTCCAGTGAAAAACATGTAACTCCATTTTAGTGGATTTCTTTTTTTAATACACCATTTAAACACTGCAGCTGCCATTTACGTTTTTGTCTGTTTCTGCCCTCTCCTGTAAAATTGCCATTTTGGAGATACGATGCAGTGTATCTCACCCAAGCCACGGCCAGAAATCCTCTGTGTGCGCGTGTAGAGATGCTCATCAGTAAAGGAAGCTGGTGTATGGTCACATGGATTGCAGCTGCGGTGGTGTACCCACTGACCAATGGCCGAGACAGCCACCGACACACTCCTCCACAACGCAAAACGCACAGCAGGATCTACAAGAGAGGATCAGTAGTCAGCATTCTTTTCCATTTTTAATATTTAGAGTATGTAAGAGTATGTGACATGACACAAAGATGCCTATGTACTTCAGTGTATTATAATGAATGTAAAGTATAATCATATCTTTATTTACCTGTATTAATCCACACAGAATGGTCAGTTGAGTGGCTAAAATGACTCTGTTCATCTCAGCATCGTTCACCTCTCTCTCCGCTTTGTTGTCTGCGAATTCCACATCATTTATCACTGTGCCCACCATGATAGCAAGAATAGAGAAAGTACCTGCGCATAACCAGCCAATCAGAGCAGACCATCAAATTTACCATCTAATTAGAAGTCAAACAATCCTTATGGTAATCTAAAATATATTACATTTGCATAATTCTGGTACTTAGAGGGCAATAACGTCACAATACTTTTACTCATTGCATTTCTAACCACATACTTTCACTGTGCTACTTTCATTTTAATAAGCAATAAAAATAAATATGTCTGTCAGTTTAAAATCTAAGTACAACAAATGACTGAAATGACCGAACAGGTTCTGGCTATTAAACTCACTAAACACTTTTTAAAATACCTCATATTTCACTGTAACTACACATATTTAAGCAGAAACATGCATTATACAACATAAAATTATGGTTTCTTAAGTAAATCGAAGGGACTTTGTATATCACAGAGACAATGATTACTTTCTTTTGTAACCTGGATTCAGATTCAGTTTTATAGGCCACAGACATTATCTGTGTATGGATCATTTATTTAGTACATCATATAATGGCATTTTGCCAAACTGTTTGGCACAGTACAATGGAGTCTGTATCACATACTTACTGAGTTAGTGCCCTTACCCAGTTTAATTTATTCAGGGTGTAAGTCTTGGAACTTACAATCATGTTTCTCAAAATAATGACCTTGTATTTTACAATTATTTTACCCAGAACTGAAGAGACTGGAAGAGAAAGTGTTATCTAAGGACTGTCAGCGATGTAGCAGAAGTGTGTACTTACCCACTGAGATGTGTTTAGTAGTGCCGAAGATGAAGTAGATGAGGATTGGGTAGAAAGAGGAGTAGAGACCATAGACAGGAGGTACATTAGCTAGCATAGCATTAGCCATCCCTGCATTAGAAAAGAGAACAGAGATAGACTGCTGCTGTCGTGCTAGAATACATTTCTCTTTATTTAACCCCTTAAATGCACATGAGCTACTGAGGAGTCAGGTCTTTAAATCATGACTAACTAAAGAATAACTGTAGGTCAATTTGAAGTTCTTTGCATGCAGTTGCTGAATAAATCAATGTCATATACCCAATCATTTTAACCCCATCAAAATCTGACTTTACTACTACATTACACAAGTCAAATATTATATCGTATTTACTGTGTTCTGTGTTGACAGGCTTGAGTCAAAACATACTGAAACATACAATTCCAACAATATCCTGAACATTTAAACCATTTTAAAACATACCTTCTTCAACCTATAAACACACATATTAACTGAAACAACCGAAATCACACCCTTCACAGCATGAGCCTCAAATGAGAAATATACATATACAGTTGAAACCAAAAGTTTACATACACTATATAAAAAGACACATTTTTATTTGCTAAATGTTAGAATAATGAGAGAGGAATTTTTTTAAGGCAATTTTTATTACTTTCTGCAAGCTCAAAAGTTTAAATACATTTCATTAGTATTTGGTACTATTGCCCTTAAACTGTATGACTTGGGTCAAACGTTTTGGATATCCTTCTACAAGCTTTTCACAATAGTTGGCAGGAATTTTGGCCCATTCCTCCTGACAGAACTGGTGTAACTGAGCCATGTTTGTAGGCCACCTTGCTCGCACATGCCGTTTCAGCTTCGCCCATAAATTTTCAATAGGATTGAGATCAGGGCTTTGTGATTGCCACTCCAAAACATTAACTTTGTTATCCTTAAGCCATTTTTCAATTCAGATTCAAGATTCAAAGCTTTATTGTCATATGCACAGTAAGGAAACTAGTTTCCCTGTACAATGAAATTCTTACTTTGCTGCCCACACTGGATGTCATAGAATAAAAAGTATAAATATAATTATATAAATATAAATATAAATAGACAGATAACTGGTCACTTTGTAACCAGTTTGGCAGTATGCTTTGGGTCATTGTCCATTTGGAAGATCTATTTGCGCCCAAGCTTTAACTTCCTGGCTGATGTCTTGAGATGTTGCTTCAGTATTTCCACATAATGTTCTTTCCTCATGATGCCATCTATTTTGTGAAGTGCACCAGTCCCTCCTGCAGCAAAACAACCCCACAACATGATGCTGCCACCCCCGTGTTTCACAGTTGGGATGGTGTTCTTAGGTTTGCAAGCTTCCCCCTTTTTTCTCCAAACGTAACGATGGTCATTATGGCCAAACAGTTCAATTTTGGTTTCGTCAGACCACAGGACATGTCTCCAAAAATGAATCTGGCTTTTTTATGTTTCGTTTGGAGTAATGGCTTCTTCCTGGCAGAGTGGCCTTTCAGCCCATGTCGATACAGAACTCGTTTCACTGTGGATAATGATACACTCTTACGAGCTTCAGCCATCATGTTCACAAGGTCTATTGCTTTTGCTCTTGGGTTAATATGCACACTTCGAACCAAAGCACGTTCATCTCTGGGACACAGAACCTTTTTCCTTCCTGAGCGGTATGATGGCTGGACATTACCATCTTTTTTGTGCTTGCGTATAATTGTTTGTACAGATGAACGAGGCACCTTCAGGCATCTGGAAATTGCACCCAAGGATGAACCGGACTTGTGCAAGTCCACAATTCTCTTCCTGATATCTTGGCTGATTTCTTTCAACACTCCCATGATGTTACTCAAAGAAGCAGCGTGTTTCAGGTGTGCCTTAAAATACATCCACAGGTGTGTCTTTAATTAACTCAGATGTTGCCAATAAACCTATAAGTAGCTTGCAAAGACATGACATCATCATATGGGCTGTCCCAAACTGTTTAAAGGCATAGTAATCTTAGTGTATTTAAACTTTTGAGCTTGAAGGAAGTAATAAAAATTGCCTTAAAAAAATTCCTCTCTCATTATTCTAACATTTAGCAAATAGAAATAATTGTGGTAATCCTAACTGACCTAAAAACGGAAAAGTTTATTCTGATTTCATGTCAGACAGTGAGAAAAAAATGCATATGTGTCTTTTTATATAGTGTATGTAAACTTTTGGTTTCAACTGTATGTAGCACACTTAATTTATAGGAAAATCTAAATGAAACTTAGAAATAGTTTAAAATATAGATTTAATACAATATTTTACAGTAACTTAAAAACTGTCATTCAATATTACCACTGTTTTAAGAGTCCAGGTACTGGAACCAAAACTGCATTTCCCAAGATTTAACTTTATCAAAGCAGAAATAGGCCTATCCTACTACATCAGAGCTGCCTGGTCCAGGTGACTGTGAATGTGAGAGAAACCTTGCGGCAGGTGCATGATGCCAACACTGATTCCTGAGATCAGATCTCCAAAAGCATTTTCCTTTAGCTGGTAATGTGGCAGCCATGACAGCACAGGAACACACGACAGGAAACAACTCTTCACACGAGGACCAGAGCACCTACAAATATAATATGCAGAAATAAAGAAAAAACTGAAAACAATAATGATTCCACATACATAATAACCGAAATGTTTACCAATACTGTATAACACTTATTAACAATTTTGCACAGAAAGAATCACAAACTTAACAAACAATTTCTAACATTAAAGTAACTGCTCAGCCTAAACAAACAGGTGCCTCCTCAGTTTTGCACTGGGGCTGCTTTGCAGCTAGTGTATCTAACAAGTAATGAAAGCTAATATCCTGTTGATTAGCATTGTGTCTCAGACTGTGTCGACTTGTTAATTAACCTTAAATAGACTTGCCTGTGTGGATTTTGACACCCTGTGAGGATCCTACTGTCACCTGATATCCTGTTCTGTCTGCTTCATTAGTCTGACCCTAGGGCTCTGCATTGATCCTGAAAAGTGCTTTAGATATTTAGATATCAAGGTTGACTAAGATGACAGTGGCACACACAGAGATAATCTGCTATTACCGTCTAGAGTGTCTGTGTTTTGTGTTGTCCAAATTGGACAGCATGCTTATATATCTATATATCAAAACAACAAAAGCATCACTGCATCTCGTTTGGACGGATTTACTCACTTTGGTCAAACAGTATACCACTACAATAGTGTACATAAAAACATTTTCACTAAGGAAACCTTAAAACCCAAAAGTGTTGCAGAAACATTCAGCTTTGATGGACATAGACATGGACATGACGTTATTGTTTTCCTTGTGATATACTGACTTGTGTGTATGTTTAACTAGTGGTAAAGCCATGACTATTAGAAGTTCTTTAGTTCAAGTTGAGTCAAAAGCAAGAGCAAACACTTCCATGACAATGCTAATGTATGATAGCACCAGTCCCGGTTGTTGGAAATTACGGTATGATTGGTTGATTCTGTCAGTTCCAAACTGTGTTGGTTAATCTGATGCATTAGGCCCTCAGTCCAGCTCCTGAAATTCTAACTAAAGGAAGTGCTCAGCTGGCTGCTGATGCTTTTAGAACTGTAACACAATAAATAAGAGCACACAACTACAAATGTTTGTGGAGTGTTAATACAACATGCAGGATCACAAAACGACCCCAGCAGTCTTATACTCACTGCAGCTTAGCCTTCAGCTTCTGCCATGCAGAGCGACACTGCTTCTCCCTCCGCTGCCCCAGAACATCCAACTGTTCTTCATCCACAGCGAGGGCCTGAGGAGGTCCTGTGGCATCATGCAGTGAATGTAGACTATGCTCACTCATCTGGTAGGAAAACAGAAAAACAACAGAGCTTAAACTGTCTCTCTCCCAGACACATATACTGTACATGCACAGTATTTCAAACAAATCTTCGTCTTACTCAAAAGGTGCATTTGTGATTGCACTCACGTGCAGCGTTTAGGGTGTAGACTCGCACTGAACTCTGCTCAGTTCAACAAACTCACCCACTTACTCACTCGCTCACTCACTCACAAAACACTATCCAGTGAAAATGAAAGAGTCTTTTATTCTCTTTTACTCTTTACACAGAGGGGCCCACCACAGACTGAGAGAGCTTTTCTGCTATATAAGCCACATAAATCAAACTATTTCCTCTGTAACGAAAAACATTAAAGCCAACCAAATTTCTTTTTAATGTGGTATGTGAACATTGCCAGCGCTTCAAAATATACTTTTTACAGTCTATACAGTCCATATATAACAACTAGGTTATGAAAACCAGAAACAAAACTGCTGAATGTCAGAAGGTCGATTGTTCAGTCACAAGCAACTTAGCTCCGCCCATTCACTTAGTTATAAAGACTGTTTTAGCCTGGCCTACACAAAACAATTAAGTTACATAAGATACTGAACATACGTGAATAACGAAACTTGTGCGCTGGTGAAATCACCTGAAGAGATTTTGATTAATGTACTATGAACAGTTTTGGTGAACCGATAAAGCACTGTCTAGTCAGCTAGAAGATAAAGTACACTAGTTTTATGGTTATAAGGACATCACCTGAGTAGAAATCAAATTACATAAAAGAGTTTAATAGAGCTTTGATAAGCATATTTATATGACACTAATGTTCAAAATAAACTTGTGTGCCAGTTAACAAAATGCCAGAAACTCCTTATCACTGGAAGCAACTCATTTGGCAGAGGTATGAAAGATATCATATACATGTAGTTAATATCAATAGCTGGTTGACCTTTGATCCCTGCAATTCTTGGTGTGGTTTATCAAGTTGAGCACAACAGACTTATCTCAGCGTCATTATGGTTCAGCATGAGTTCCCTTATACTGGTTCAAAGCAGCTTAAAGCAACTGCTGTACTTCTATAGGGCATATAGAATGGGCTTAATAATAAAGCACTATGCTCAACAGTAACTGTACACCATTAATGTTCAGAGCATTTACTACCCTCAAAGGCACACCTTAATTTAGGGACGGTAATTCTATCATACTTCACTAAAATTCTGTTTCTCATATGTACTGACACCACAAACCTCCACAAACCATTGTCTGCAGCCTTTGTTTGTCATTGTTTTGTTTGAAAATATCAGGTTATGAAAAGCTACACATACATACAGCCTGGAAAATGTTTATTCAAGGTACACAAGCCAAAGACCCACCAGTGGGTCAAAATTGTTACTGTATACTTCTACACAGTCTAGTCGCATTATTATGACCACTTCCTTATTTCGACAGCTGCAGCGCATAGTACAAGGAAGTTACGTTTTCAGGGCATTCTCTGGGCCCACTCATCCATGTGGAAGAGGCACTCTCAACCGATTTGGGTATGAATCCATCCCTGCAGATCACATACACCGATACATGTTGATTGTATTACGTATTTATACTTCCAAAGTTAAAAATGGTCGTTTTAACATAATAAAAACATGCTATGTTGCTTCATTACCCATGAAGATGAAAATTCAGTTTGATTTTGCTATCCATGCACATTTTCCTCAAGGTCATTACAAAATTCACAGAGGGGCCATTAAAACCGGCCACCTTCAGAAAGGGGTGGAGATAGTATGGATGCATCGATACTACTCACTGACCAGACTTTCTAAATATATGTTGTATTACCATCCATCAGGGAAAATCTCGCAAAATTTCGCATCAGGAAAAATTCTAATTGGCCCTATTGGCCCTCTATATGGACTGATAATCCATATAGAGGGCCAACTAACTTTAAGCAGCTTCAATGAAAGAAACTTAAAGTAAACATACATCCACTTATATATAATTGTAGTTATAATATGAGCCTATTATCTCTAGTATAAACTGAGAAAGATGAACCTCACACTGCATTTTTAATGATGTGCGTCTATGCAGGTGCCTGCTGTCAAAGGTCAGTAATATATCAAAGCTCAGACCGGCTCATATCACCTTTCCTTCATATCAGCACATGTGCACCACGAGGTGTGAGTGTGCATGTGGAATAGAGAAGCAGGAAAAGAACATTAACCTGTGCTGCTTGCACGTAGCAAGGCACTGACGCTGCATTATGGTTATAAAATAAAAGGTTACTTACCTTGTCAAGACTGTGACTGTATTAAAACCAAGCCTAGCTGGCTGTGCCAAAGCAAAAGCAAGCCTCCTGGACTCCAACAAGTCTGTAAAGTTATTTTATTGAGCAGTTATATATTTCATTAACTTATACTGCCTCCTTCACAAATCCAGGCTCTACACTCCTTGACCAATAGGAGTGGAAAAAAACAAGAAAACTACTTTTTGGTACCTGCCATGACCCATAATCACTCCCACACGCCTTCTAAATATGCAATATTTGTCTCTTGAAAACAAAACATGATCTGACAGGTAAGAACACAAAAATAAATGTGAGCATGTTACTTAGAGCGAGCTCGCAGGAAGCCATGTCTAAATATAGGACAGTGCCTCAATGCTCTAAAATACCTTTCCTGTTCATTAAGGATCATTTAGAAGCTGACCCTGGTTTAGCTACCAGTGAATAAGTTATGATGTATGATACATAAAAATACTTTGTTTTCATGTTTTCTGTGTGAGTTCTGGGTGTTTAGTGGGTGTTTGCAAATACTAGAACTGTAGCATATATGCTGAATAGAGCTTAGTTGACATTTTTTTTGACCACCTTCTTTGCATTATTTTGTACACATTATTTTGACTCCTCATACAGTTGCTTGTGGTCACATGTGCATGTACCCTGGCACCTGGTCATAATTTAAAGGATTCTTAAATTGTATTTGTTGAATTTATGTTTAATTGATTAATTTAAGTAATTTGTGTGGTGTTGTGTACCAAACATGGCTACAGTTTATTTGTACATGATCATTTTCCAACCTCTCTTTATCCTTCAGAATGAAATAATGTTTTATGTGCCTTAAGTGCTGACTGAAGATAAATGAGCTCCGCTTTGACCGTCTGTCATGCCTCATTCGGAAAAGTGCTGAGAGCTTAAACATTTCTTAGAGCTTTAATATGTAGACTGAAATGGTGGATATATGGAAATGATCACAGAAACAATACATTCAAAACAGCTGTTTTTTGCATACAGACTCTATTACGCATAAATTCAGCTTCCTTATTTAATAAAACAGTGCATTTGGTTTGCCATTATATGGGCCCTTTAAGCATCTATGTATTCGCTTTTAAAAGGTCATTTAAAGATGATTAAATAATAAAACTTGGCATTAGTTATTGTCATGTTAACAGGTCCCACTTGTTTTCATTGTTTCATTGTTGTTTCATTGTTTCATACTGGTAGTTACGTTTAAAGTAAAGTATGTCGTTCTTGGTTTCTTTTGAACCTGAGGCAAGGCAGGAAACAAAGTAGACACAAAGTACAATCGCACAGAGATATCAAAACCTCTGGCTAACGTGAACAGCAGGTAAACATCAGAGTGCTGTCTAATCATTACCAGGCAATCGTAGCACCGCCACAATTATGTGAGCTACTGTAATATATATTATATCATCGCAACATCAGATGTCTTTCAGATACTGCCCTGGACTGATAATGGGTGTGTACCTAGGTTCCCAGGGCTGTTAATTTCATAACCTATTCAAATGAAACGTTAAAAAAATTATATATACATTATACCTTACAGAACTTTTTCAGAGTTTCTAGTCATGGCTATGGTCCCAAGGTCATTAGAGGGCATACAATGCACAATGTGTTGCAGATTTATAGTAGGGATATTCCTGGCATAGATTAAGCTGGTCTCACTGTGTGCTAAGTTTGTAAAACAAAGGACTTTTTGAACAGGCATGAAAATAAAGGGTTCTGGGACTGTAGGGTGACCCACTGCTACCCAGCTAGCATTCAAGTCTACAGAAAATTGTCATTAGAACTGTACCAGGGAAGGCATCCATGAAATCTGTCCAAATTTTGATACAAGATTAGCTGAACAGGGTTGTCACCTACTTCCAGAAACTTGTTTAGTTCATGCCAAATCAAATCACAGCCGTTATTTGTGCTTGTGGAGGCACATTTCAGTCACAGGTGACTAATTTTTTGTACAAGGAGCTTATTAACAGAGATGTATAGTTCTCGACTTTACATTACAGGATCCATAATAATGTTAACACTATTAGTCCGATATTTTAATGTCTGTAGGATGAACTTCATGGTGAGTGCAGGGTGAAGCCAATCTCACCTTAGCACATCATGAGTCAGCAATGGCTCATTATCAGTTAAAGCAACAGACACTCAAACTGGCTGATCTGAACAGGGCTGTTTAGACATGGGGAGAAGAAGCCAAAGATTATCATTTCATCAAGACCTCATGTCTTAACTTCTGAAAAAGGAATTACATCGCCTCTAAGAAAAATCATTATCAGTGTATTCTTAAATCAGAGTGCACTAGTCATCATATTTTATTATAAAGGCAATTTAGCTTTACTAGGAAACAATAATGAAGATCTATGGAATTGAAGATCGATGGAACTGAAGGTCAACGGATCTGAAGGTCGATGGAACGGAAGGCCGATGGAACGGAAGGCCGATGGAACTGAAGGTCGATCGAACTGAAGATCCATGACACTGAAGATTAATGGAATATCCAAATAGTTTTCTAAATCTATTGAAATCATGAAAGGCGTTATGTCTACTCAGTACTGTATTTGCTTCAGCATCACTACAAGATCTTTAAGTCGTTCTGCTCTACTCCGTGCCGACTGATGTAAAGGCAGTTCAAAAAACGAAAACGTAAAATTTCTTGAAAAACTGAGATTCGTGACTTGGCGTAATGGAGGGAGGCGTGGGGGTCTGGGTGGCCATTGGGGTGGGAGGGCCATCTGCTTCACTTGAGCACTTCTGTCACTCTCAGGTTGGGTATCACTGATGGGTTTTTTTGATGGTGGCATGGGGTCTGTTGACATGATGGGTGGAGGTGGTGGAGGTGGTGGAGGGGGAGGTGGTGGTGGTGGAGGAGGAGGAGGAGGAGGAATGCTAGTGAAGGAGGAATCTGAGTGTGAGGAGCCTTCCCAGGGTGCCATTCTGTCTGGGAAAGCAGCAGAGAGAGCAGGGCGGGAACGCTTTGTATGTCCAGTCTTAGTGGGACGCTGATGAGTGGATCTCTCTACAAGATTAGAAAAACAGAAAAATCTATCAGAATGGATAAAACACAAGCACAGGATATTATTTCACATCATCAGTCTTAGAATTTAGGTGTGTTTCTGGTTCTTACAAGATGTGTAATCTAAAACGTATTGTGTAATGTCGAGGTCTGGATTCTGAGGTGGTTTTTATTGGTCTATTTCCCTTCTCAGTGTCTACTTCTATTTAGCTTCACATTTTTTTAGACCCATAACACTAAGAGGTCTTTTCACAGTGGGAGGACAGAGAGAAAAACCTGTGTGATGCACATGCATGCAAGGGGGTCGGGTTTTTTACCCTCAGCTTGTGAACAAATGCACATATACAGCTGACCATGAAGGGCTCAAAGCATGACTTGTATTTATGACAGATTCCAACAAAACATCTGCTAAGAGAATACCAGATGAGAAAGAACCATGTGAATTTTTCGGTGTGAGATGAATGTATTTCTTTGCTGGAATGGGACTGAGGTGAATTGTGGGTTTCGGAAAAACAACAAAACTCCCTTATGACACTAATAAGGCAACAGCATCCATCTTTCATAACACTGGCAGGAATCAACACTCTGCTGTGGTATTTACTGTTGTTTTCTTATATCTAATCTGCTCAGAAATTGAGAGATTTGTACTTAATGGCCGCTTTGATTGGAAATGGGTGGTCTTAACTATTGTACAGTACTGTAGAATAAAACAATAAAACATAAGTCATTGTAAAAGTCCTGCACAGCTTGAGCATTTAAAGCTTTACACAACAACAAATTACCCTAACACTTCCTCAGTTTCAGCATGTGCATTCACGTACATTTGATTTTGTGCATCGTCTGCTCATGAGCTCGAGTGACAAACGAGACAAAGACAAGGGTAAGCAAACACTTCACACATCACACTCGAGAAGCCCATTAGCAGGTTATCAAATAAAGTGGCCATTAAATGAATCATCCCATTATGCAGCTCAGCAAAATCATCTTTATTATTAAATCCACCTCTTTAACGTATTATAATAGCAGTTCAAACACTCTGTGATTAAACTTTTAATGCTCTAATGACGAGGAAGTGAATCTCTCATGCGTTTCAGGCAGTTAAAAAAAGATCATACCTGTAGTTCCTGAAGATCCAATAAGAGGAAGTCTCTCTCTTGACATCAACCTGCTGCCAGCCTAGGAGGTAAGATCATGCACCATGCTGGCATTACAGCTGTTAGTGTATATGAATGTGCATAAAGGTATGTGCATAGCTTATTTGTAGGTGTGTAGGCTTTTTTTCTGAAAAGTTACTCATTTTGGAGACATGAGCATTTGTTACGAGACTGTGATTCATAGCAATGGCAAATTTATATATTAACAGATACTAAAAGGGAAAAATTATCAGCATTTCCAGAAATTGCAGTCATTTAAACATAAGTGAACTCATTCAGGGTAGTTTGATAATAAATGGCTATTTATGCAGAATCCAGGGGTCACAATGTTCTACTAGCCATTATATTTAATTAAAAAATAAGTTTCAGTTGGCTTTACATTTGACATATTGGTTGGATTATGGATTATGGATTATTAATTATGGATTAATATATATTAAAATTTGGGAAAGCTATTATCCTTTTAGAGTTTTTCCCTTTCCTTTAGTATGTTGTAGCCTTTTCTGCCTGTAAATGTTCTGCAAAATAATAAAGCCCGAAGTACATGCCAGAGGGAGAAACTCTCTCCCAGAAACCACTTTACTCAACAGGCTAAAATGCCTTTCAGAAAGTCCAGTGTTTTTCTCTGTTACAAGGTGATGTCATCTTGCTTTAGAATCCTTATTGGCTGCTTACCAGCTAGCTTGTGACACCCTCACACAACACACAGAAAACTAAAATAGTATAAACTTACCCTTCTGATCTACCAACATCTACCGGACTTTTAGGATCAGACTTTACACAGGATTCATACAGTAAAGGCAATGTCGCTGTAAGAACAGCCGCAGGGGTGTGGGGCAGAACTTGTAGCAGGATGGTGCTCTGGTGGTTGATCAGTTACCACAACTGAGTGGTTGAACTGACTAGAGTGCACTGAGGTCATAGGGATGCAGGTCTTAAAGACACGGAGCTCTAACAGAGACTTTCAGACAAAAATAACTGTGGAAAAATTGAAGCATGTACATCTGTTCTAGTAAACGAAGATTAAAAATGAACATAATAGGCTTTCTTTAAATGTGCTCTCTTTTTTCACATAGAAAATCAACAAAACATGTATTTTGACCAGAAGAACCCAGCGTATTTGGTAGCTTGTGGAGGCATTTAATGTTTCTCATGTCTGTGTCCCATTCTGACCAATTCTGTGTTTCTCTACAGTTAAACTTTTCACATTACGCCTCTCTGAATGACTTTGTTTACATCTCAACCATTTCACTATTTTGAAAAAAAGGTAAAGATGTAGTTCCCTTTTAAGTCTCTGTACACATGCATGGAAGAATAAGTAGGTGAATGAATGAACATGTGGGTTTGTTTGCATCCCTACCTCTCTGGAAGGCATGGCAGTGTGGATATTTTTGCCTTCCTTTCTTTTTTTGCCTCCTGCTTTTTTATCTTCCATCAGACTCATCTCCTTTCAAAGCTCTGCTGAAATGCTGAAATATGACATCCCACCTTTCAAACTGCACTCACCCACACACAAATACAGACTATCCAACACACAAGCCACAGGAGCTCATAAAACATGTAATGACTGTAATGAAAAATATAGCTTTGAAGCAAATGTACAGTCTATAATACAATCTCCATGCAAACGCACACAACAAAACCCTGGCACATTCACTCTCGTACTGACTTAACCTGGGATGTTGCAGCACTTTTGGTTTCTCCATGCAATGCGGTCTCAGAAGATTCTTCTTAGTCTTAGTCCTCTTCTCTCTTCACACACTATTTTTAATACTTCTTCTCCCAGGGCTACATAACATTCAGCCTTCTTTCTGCATGCCTGCTCATTAACTCATCAAACCAGCAGGATCCACACGCCTGCTTTTAAGCTCTTTTATAGCACTGACTTTTTATCCTTCTCTTATCCTCCCTTGCTTTTATTCTTTCATGTCTGTTTGAGAGGTTGGCAGCCAGCAAGTTGATGAACAAAAGGGAATCTGAGAAGAGGGTGAAATATTAATGCTCACTAAAGCAGCCAAGTCCCCCCCGTACTGACCCCCATCATACTCGCGCACACACGAAATTCATCCACTGGCTTACAGCTTCAAAATTCTGGTAAGAGTTACATGTAACTAGGTTGTATGTTGCCTAGAAAAAAAAATTCTGTGCAACTTGACATAACTTATTTATTTATATTTATATTATAACTGTACTGTTTCACTCATTCCCACATTGAGTGCCCTGTCCATATGTAAATATTGTAACGGTCTCTATTCTATATTGTATATACAGTGGGGTGTGAAAGTTTGGGCAGCGTTGTTAATTTTCCTGATTTACCTTTATAAAGCATTGATTGTTTGGATAAAAAAATTGCGTTAAATATATCATATAGGGGACAAACACAGTGATATTTGAGAAGTGAAATAAAGTTTATATGATTTACAGAAAGTGTGCAGTAATTGGTTAAACAAAAGTAGGCAGGTGCATAAATTTGGGCACTGTTGTCATTTTATTGATTTCAAAACCTTTAGAACTAATTATTGGAACTCAAATTCAAACCCTTGACCTACATACACAGGTGACTCCAATTATGAGAAAGGGTATTTAAGGGGGGCAATAGTAAGTTTTTCTCCTCTTTGCATCTTCTCTGAAGAGTCACAGCATGGGAGTCTCAAAACAACTTTCAAATGACCTGAAAACAAAGATTGTTCACCGTCATGGTTTAGGGGAAGGACACAGAAAGCTATCTCAGAGATTTCAGCTTTCAGTCTCTATTGTGAAAAACATCGTGAGAAAATGGAAGACCATAGGCACAGTTCAAGTCAAGGCTCGAAGTGGTAGAACAAGAAAAATCTTGTTGCGACGGATCTTGGGAACAGTCAGAGTCAACCCACAGACCAGCACCAAAGAACACAGCACTCCAAGAAAAACCCCTACTACCTACAGTAAAATTTGGTGGTGGTTCCATCATGCTGTGGGGCTGTGTGGCCAGTACAGGGACTGGGAATCTTGTTAAAGTTGAGGGACGCATGAATTCCAATCAATATTAGAAGATTCTGGAGACCAATGTCCAGGAATCAGTGACAAAGCTGAAGCTGCGCCAGGGATGGATCTTCCAACAAGACAACGACCCTAAACACTGCCCAAAATCTACTAATGCATTTATGCAGAGGAACAAGTACAACGTTCTGGAATGGCCATCAGACCCAAGACCTGAATATTATTGAAAATCTGTGGTGTCACTTAAAGAGAGCTGTCCATGCTCGGAAACCATCAAACCTGACTGAACTAGAGATGTTTTGTAAAGAAGAATGGTCTAAAATACCTTTAGCCACAATCCAGACTCTCATTAGAAGCTATGCCTAATTTTGTATTTCTGCGAAAGGAGGATCTACTAAAGATTTTTTTTTTTGTGCCCAAATTTATGCACCTGCCTAATTTTGTTTAGACAATTATTGCACACTTTCTGTAAATCATATAAACTTCATTTCACTTGTCAAATATCACTGTTTGTCCCCTATATGATATATTTAACGGATTTTTTTTCTCCAAACAATCAATGCTTTATAAAGGTAAGTCAGGAAAATTAACAATGCTGCCCAAACTTTCGCACCCCACTGTAACTTTTTATGTTTATTGCTGTTTCTTAGAGCGTCGCACTAAATTTCATTGCACGCAAGTACGATGACAACAAAAGCATTCTATACTATTCAATGTTGAATCATGAGACTTGAATGGTGACTTAGAATAGCAGTGGGTCATCTTCAGAATATGTATGTGGAACGGTTTCTTGTTGTGCGTCACATGTCCAGAAGGCCTTGTGTCACTCCACCTCTACCCTTACAATAAAATCTGCAGGAACTGTGTGAGAATATTCATGGGATGGGTTATCACGGTCACCATTATGAGCCTCTACAATGCCATGCCGAGACGTTTGCCATACTGCGTTAGCAAACATGGCAGCTTGACACCATACTGAAAGACACTACTTCTGTATGTGTAGCTTAATTTACAGTATATTGTTCATGTCAGTTTACATTTGTTATTATTTATTGTTCCTGGTCACCTTTATCATCCTTCCAAATAGCATTGCAATCCCACACTTTCTTCTGTGAGCAGCTATTCTGCTGCAGAGATATCTACTAAAGTTAACATGCTAGCCCCGGCCCATCCTGTCTCATGATAACACTTTGCACTTGAAGTGAATCAATGTAGTGTAGTGCTGATTCGGATCAACACGAAAGGAAGAAGTACCCGTCCCATCATATTAAGGTGTTGCTCCCGGTTAAACCAGTTAAAGACTCATAGCCAATGAAAGGAACAGTAAACGGGAAAAAAAAAACTGCAGTAAACTGATAAGGTGATATGAACAGGAGCAGAACACCAATTAACAGCGGTGTTACTTTCCACCGCTGGTGATGCTCTTGGAGAGTTTGATGCTGAACTCAGCGTTTCTTTTAAGTTGGTAGGAATTAAAAAGGGGAGGGGGTAAGGATTGCCTATCTTCTGGTAATATGACACCCCTCATTATTTATTTGGAGTTAGAAATCGACAGGTTGCATCTTACATATTGCTCCTTTTGTATTATCGAATATACTATAGTGCTCCATTCCATTTTGTCACCTATCAGTTTGACAGAATTCACAATCTTTATATAATGTTTTTGTCCTTCAGCATTCTCTCACTACAATACCCTTCATGCATTACACTATTACATCATACAACCATGCAGTATATCCCCACAGCAACAAAGAAATGCACATATGCCATAAATACAGAACTAAGATGTAACTTTATAGCAATAACATTTCCTGACCAGGCTCCTTCTGCATTAGCCAGATAATATACAAACATTTCAGACAGCCTTTCCCCATGTACATGCTTTTTTAAAATGATTATTTTCCCACTTTAAAGTTATATAATCTGCAACAGGTTTTCCCTCTTTAAACTGGGAAATCTGCTTTTGAGAACTACTGTGGGAGTGTTAGTCGGTGCAGCAATGTTTACGTTAAAGTGCCCCTTTAACTGTAATGTAGGAAGTTTTATTTCATGCAATATTTTTTATTGATCTATTAATCAGGAAATGTTTATAATGCATATATTAATGTGACTGACAGGTTCAAAACAATAAACCCATAAAAGCAGCATTGTTGCAAGGTCTGCATATGTACATGTACACCATGTACACAACAAATTAAATAACCAAACAAAATGAAACCAAAAAAACAAAACCTTTTTATTTTTAATCATACAAATAAAAATGTAACATTAAAATTAACGGCTCATTATGTTTTGCAAATAAGGTAATAAATAATTAAATATTCTGTGAGATTACACTCTGACAAAACGATTCTGCAAACACCACTTTCTGTCTTTCTTGTTCCTTTTGTCTTGTTCTATGTTCTTTTCCCTCTTCCTTTTCTCCCTCCTTTAACTTCAAAAGCTGCAAGCCCTGCCCACAAACCACAACGTAGGCTCCTCCCTCTGATTCTAGACCTCCCCTCTGCCATGCCCACAAGCCTGCAGCATCTGCAGTGTGAGAGAATTTCGCCCCCTGATGGCGGAGTCCGTCATCGCACAAACACCACACACAAACGCGCTGGTCTGGGGAGGTGGACACCAGCAACGTTGAACTTAGAGCACTCAGGGCAGTCAGAGGCGCGGAATGTGCTAATGGAACTGACCAATGAGAAAGCAGCTGTGGACATACACTTGCTTTCTCTGCTTCATTTACATCTACTCTGATTTTCATCACTGATAATTGTCCATCATCTCCACCACTGGCCAAAGTGATAATGTCTTCATGAAGTTCTGATATTATGAGGGTGTTCACTCCACTCTGATGGACTGGGACCGAGAAGCAAGGAGTAGAAAGACCTGGAAAGCAGAAAAAGTCCAGTTTGTATGTAATCGGACAGTAACAACATTATTGTTGCTGTTAAAGCTTAAAATTCAGCAATGAAAATTAATATACTAGCACATGGGCATCACTTTCATGCATAGCACAAACACCAAAATTAACCTAGCATGTATGTCGAAAAGGAATTTAAACTTTTTTCAACAAGCTGGAAAACTGTAAAACAGGTCCTCTATGATGTCATCTCTGGCTGGGCAACAATGAAAATGCCCCTTTCCCTAAACAGTCTATGTAAACAAGGGTGTAGCTTAATTTTGAAGATGGTGGGGGGAAAAAAGGTACACAACTACAGCATCCCGGTTTTGTTGTGGGGTCTGAAGTCATTATCCCATCTATAAAATGTATATTTAAATGTTATGATAAAGTATTAACTACAGAGGAAATCCTGCAATCTAACTGGTTTATATCTTCAGGAGACTTCAGTAGAATAGAAGGTAAAGGCCCCCGATGGTGCCCAGAGAACTGAGTCATTTACAGTAAGAAACTGAATGATTTTGCAACATAGAAAAAGCAGGTACTATCTGGGTAGCAGTATTCAGTACCTGCACGATACGTTCACCTCCCGCTGAGTGACACTGCCATGCAGACATCGCAATAACATAAGGAATACTACTGGAGGATGGCGAGTGGGCATTTTGCTTTCACCCATACATCCCACCTACATCTTTAATGAGACAGTATAACCACAAACCTTCAACTTTAGCAAACTGCTCACGCAACACTGGTGTCACCATAAGGTAGCTCCAAATTGGGTCAAACTTGTTTACATGAGTTGCTCCGCTCTTAAGATCAGTTTGTGTGTACAAATAAATAAGTATATATGTGACCCTAGACCAGCACTCCTACTGTGTGCACTTTATACATGTGGACCTAGTTCTAGCGGGCTGCTGACTCACCGTGCCAGCTGTCCTTGGATTTACTGTCCAACGCTGTAGTCAGATCCCACAGAGCTACAGCACCATCTGTAGCCCCACTGAACAACAACACATGCCTGGGGTGGGTGGGAGTGAGAGAGAGAGAGAGAGAGTGTCAGTCTCTAGCAGTTCATAAATACTATAAGACTACTGATAATGTCCACATTTTTATTACTGCCTTACTGTTTGCCATATAGGTCCTCCACACTGCAGGAGGTGACACTCAGCACACAGCGCTGATGGTAAAAACTCTCCCACAACAGCTCAATCTTTCTGCTGTCCTTCATTAGAGTAAATAGTCTAAAAGAAAGAAAGAAAAAAGAATAAAAATGAAAGAATGGAGAGAATTAATTCTTACTGGAAATTTGGATAATCCATGACTTGCTGGCTTTTATGTTGTGATATGTTTTTGATGTATAAACACTGACATACCTGACTGCACCATCACTGCAGGCGAGTGCCAAGAAGACCTGCTCAATGCCATCTGACACCACTGCTATTGACATGTACCTGCAAAATAAATGTGACAGCTCCATTAACAGAACCACCTCATTCAAACAGTGTTTTGATTTAATGGGGTGAGATAACGGAAGTGATAAGGCTAGTAGTAATGCTAAGATGCCCTCTAGTGGATAGTTTCAGACAACACAGCAACACGTAGCAATGCTAACCTTCTAGTGTAGGTAACATGCAAAGAATACGGAGCCAACTGTTGACAACCATGGCTGTCAAATGTTTGGGGGAACCTAACCTTTTCTCAAACGTTTCATTTTCTCTCAGTTAGTTTTTGCATAATTTTTTTAATGATTCCCCCCCCTAAATTTCTGCATTAAGATATAGAGTGGTTTAGTGTAGAAGGGTTTAACTGTGAATAAAAGGGGAATCCCATCCAAATTTACAAAACTTCTGAATAATTCAGTCTTTGACACAGTCATTCAGAAGGTAAAGTGGTTAATTGAGAGAAGCGGTGGTGAATCAGGAGCATGTCTCCAAAATAAATATAGCCATTTTATTTACTACCCAAAACCCCAGTGAACCTAAAAGGTGAAAAGAAGATAGTTTCCTTATTTGTTTTTTCTATTTTGCCCTGCATCAAATTAATTCCTCCGGAAGATACATTTTTGGTCATAACTTTATCATAGATTGACTTTATCTATAACAAACAATACGGTAGACATCCGGTAGTGTATTCATAATCATTTCCTGTAACTCTTCAGAAGCCTGATTTCTATCACCACCACTGTAAACAATTACTGACCTGGCATGTTTCTTCAGAGCATTACATATCGAAACTTTACGGATTTGGGTATAAATCCATCCTTGCAGATTTTGTACTAGCATATGTGCCGATTGTCTTCCTTGGGGCGGATGGGATCTTCCAGCAGTACAATGCGACACAACTAGAAATGTCTGGCATTGGTTGGAAAAGCATCACCAAGACTTCCCAAGGACTACCCTGGCCCACTAATTCCCCAGACTTGAGCCCAACTACGCATCTGTGGGACCACCTTAATCATTGTGTTTGCTCTATAGATCCACCCACAACCTCCAGCAGTCAGCACTGCAGTCAGCATTGCTACAGATACTTATGACAACCTACCAGGACCTGTTTTGAGTCACTCCCAGCAACATAACATAAACACAACAACATAAATATGGAATTCTTAAAAAACAAAAAAACAAACAAACAAACAAAAAAAAAAAAAACACGTTAAGCCTGATGTCAAGCTATTTACCACAAATCAGGAAACGTTATGGATGGGATTTCAAAAACTTTTTTATTCAGAGATATCTCATGTTTTGTCTGGTTGTGTTTTTTGTCTGGTCACTTTCATTTGTAAATATTAATTCCCGCCATTCAGACCTGCAAGTCATTTTAAAAAAATGTTGGGAAGGGGACAATTTAGGATTAATAATGAGGTAATATACTCAAATTATGATGTGATTTGAAACAGGTGATGCCAACAGACGATTGTAATCATGATTTAGTACCGAAGCTGTGTCCAGGAAAGTCCTTTTAAAAACACATGCATCAAGAAAAGCTAAAGTACGCAGATGTGTTTTTGCTCCACCCCAACGATGCATCATTTGGTGACTCGCCAGTTAAAACAAATGCAAATACGCAACATTTCCTGCAGCTGGGTACACTGACCCACAGCTGTAGTTTCTCTTTTTAAGTAGACAGTGAATTAAAATCTACTTTAGATTCTTTAGATACTTCTCAATGCTTAAGTCTCAATGCTGATAAAACACTTCAGCTGGACTTGGAGTGGCTACTGCACAACAGCAAGTGCACAGCACAACTCCTGTATGTGCATTCCCTGTCCTCATGTCTTTGCAAGTTTGTTCTTGCACTGCAAGATGTCAAAAATGTTCTTCCCAAAAACAAAAGTTCTTGGTAATAAGGAATAAGGAATTAGCGCTTAGGAAGAAAGACGGTCAAGGATTTGTTTGCATCAGTTTTCAAACAAATATGTGAGACAATTTTTAAATGTATAAATGGGACTACCACATCATCATCATCATCATCACAGGAATTTCTGTAATTGGCAAGGATGTAAGCAAAATATCTGCTCTCTGATCTCTCAGGTTAAACTGGATTAGGTACTGTCCCTCATCTGTAAGTGATCAAACCACATCAGCTCAGGTTTACTTTGGCAAACCTTTGCCAAGTTAGGTGTGACAGTTTTGATATCCAAACTGTTTAAACACACAGTGAAAATTAGCTGATTATGCGTAATGACATCACAGACGTGTTGACTTGTGTGGGTGACATATATAACGTTGCAGTAAAAACAAAAACTCACTTTTGACAAGAAATGTACTATTAAAACACACACCTTGTCTCTGGGTCCATTTTCACCGTCTTATGTCGATTTCTTCTCTTCTCCCAGAGCTCATCCAATCGGTGACCAGCGATCTGAGTCACTTGACAGACAGGTAAGTTGGAAAGCCCATCCCAGCCAATCAGGAGGCGATAGCACTGCAGCTGGGCCCTCCCCCCAGCAGAAAACACCAGTGTGGAGAAAGAGGAGGATGTATCTGTGCAGCTGCTGCTTTTTCCATCTTCTTTTGCTCTTCTTGGGACTGCAGCCAGGGTCCGAACATTGGAGATGTGGTCAGATATAACAGTGAGAACTTTCACTGTGCCTTGCTCAGGTTGGACCGCAAGCACAGTAACTGTGGTGTCCTCACCACCTGTAATAAGCACCTCCCAAGCTTCAGAGGAAACCCCAGGCATGGAAACACAGCCTAGTCGGTGCACACAGCCCAACCCTCTGCCATGGAGCCCCTCCCTCAGGGTGTGGCCTTTCACCTCAGGTGCTGAGGAAGTGAAAGAACGGGACGCCATGACAGCCCCTTGCTTGATGAAGACCAGGGTACCTTCTCCGACTGTGTGGTTTGTCAGCTGTTTTTGGGCACTGGAAGGGAAGATATAAGCCCATGACCTGTGGCCTCCTCCACAAGCCACCGAGCATAGCTTCTCTTGCCTCAGTGGATCCCACAAAACAAAGTGGACTGAATGGAAGCCAACCATAACAAAACTGTCTTCTGAGACACTTTCTCCTGCAGTATCACCTGCACTTTCTTCATCTTTGGTTTTATGTTTTACATGATGTAGTTCATTAGAATCAAGGAACAGAACTTTTTCCAGCCAATCCATCCCTTTGCATGCACGCTGGATCCGGCGCACACTTAAAGCATCCCCCTTTACCATCAGAACTCGTACACACCCATCACGGCCGGTGCTATAACACACACCCTGATGCTCACACACGCTTGTAACACCTTGCTTTCCGTGGACACCAAACAGTGTGCTGACTGGGGAGATCGAAGCATTGACATCATCCACACCGTTATCCAGCCCTGTGTTCCCATCAGCATCAGTCCTTGCTTTAGGATATTTTTTCTCCTCGCCCTCCCCACCTCGCTCCTCCTCTCTGTACAGTAGCAGGGAGCCCCGGCGGTCTCCACACACCCACAATGTGTAATTTCCATGTGGCATCATAACAGCAGCTGTCAGCCATCGTTTAGAACAAGGTGGCAGCAAAAACGGCTTCATCTTCTCCAGAATCAAAACCGGTCCTCTTTCACTTTCTTCTACCTGTACCATCCATCTATAGACCATTCCATCTGAGCCAGAAGCCATAAGACACCAGCTAAAACCCCAGGTGCCATGCCCTTCCACCCACTGCAAGGAGTGGATCTTTCCCTCACATGCTTGCAAGAATATACCTGCACCAGGATGATTTAGAGGAAACACCTGGACATGTCCGTTAAGGTTCCCCACGGCACACACCCACAAACCTTTATTAGTTGAGGAATTCTGCAATCGGATGTATGCTACTTCCATTACGCAATAGGATTGGAATTCTGGACCACCACTCCAAACTGCCTTCCATGTTCCTTCTTGAAGCAAAAACACTTGGCCTTGATCGGTGCAGACAATAACAGCATCATGCCCTCCTATTGAGCGTATTACCTTGGGAGAACCTTGCCCACAAAATCCCAAATCCACCTGGTTCTCTGGCTCTGTTCTCACACTGCTCTGATCTAGGACTTGCCAAAGTCGTACTCCTCCATTAGCACCTCCAGTAGCCACGCATCTACCTCCTTTACCCACACTGTCTTTACTGACAGCCAATGCCCTGATGCCACCTGACCTGTGACCTTTCAACATTCGCCCCACTCTACCATCCCCTTCCCATTCCCACAAGAGACAAGCCCCATCCTCCCCAGCACTGAAGACCTGACCCGGAGAGAGCTTTACGCAAAACACTCTGGCCTGGTGCCCATAAAGGACCCTCAAGCATGTGGATGATTGTTCTCCACAACCTCCATCTCCACCCAGCGTACCAACGTGCCATACACGTACACTGCGGTCATCTGAAGCTGAAGCCAGCCACCCAGAACTTTGAAGGTAGCACAGGCTGAAGATCACTCCATTATGCCCCAGCAAACGCCTCTCGACCTGAGCCTGGTTATCTGCTCCGGCTCCTCCAGGCCTCCATAGCACCAGCTGGTTGAAGACAGTTCCCCCTACCAGCACTGAAGTTTCCCAGCTAGGTCCAATCAGAAGCGCAGAGTAAAGAAGGCACGACTCCACACAGGAACAGAGGGTCAGGACCTGTCCGGATTGTGGCTCTAGAAGCAGTGCTGCATTATGAGCAAGAGAAACGCCCAGCAATGGATAGGGCTCTCCTGCATTTAACCAAGAAACATCCAGCACCCAATCCTGGAGCTCCATGAGAGGGCCTGCCACCTCCAAACCACAGCAACATGTTCTGACATTGATGAGACGCAAACCTTTCCCTCCAAAAACAACCAGCCTCACATCATCATCCCAAGATGGCCTCTCAGGAACCTTAGTGTCATTTTTATTTTGCTGATTGGGCCGTATGCCATGGATGCGGTAGTTATGGAGAACACCAAGCGAAGTGCATTGTCTGGGTGAGGCACGGAGAGAGAAGATAGATAGGATTGGTCCCTCACCTAGCAAAAAAGGAAAGTATATTAGTGAAAAGACATGCACACACAACTAATGCTTAAATAGGAGTTTTGACAGATGACTATCAAGGGAAACTATTATGCTTTTCTTTTTTTTATCCATTTTCTTTCAGTGTGTTGTAGGGTTGGGTGCAATTAAACATTCTGCAAAGTTATAAGGCTTTCCCACAGAATTTTTTCTCAGCTGCCTGGAACACCTTGTTGAACGAAATTCCAGCCCTTTCCTCTGTCACAAGGTGACTTCATTTAGTAACACAAGTCTTGGCATGCGCTACCACTCTGTCAGTTGACCTATCTAAACACAGTTTGTTAGCTAACCAATTACAGCACATAGGGCTCATCGAGAGATAGGGCTTAAAACACAGGAGCGCTAACAGAGTATGTGATTACAAACATAAATATAAATATAAATACAAATGTGTTTTTGAAATATTAAAGCACACAAATATGTTGAAGTATGAGCACTAAAAATGAGCATAATTCGTCCTCTTTAAAAGTAGGTAAAATCAAGTTGCCTGCAACTGCTTCTAAGACTGTGTCTGTGGTGAGCCATATTACAATAACTTACCTGTCAGCAGGTAGTCATCTCCAAGGAACTCGAGCGCTGTCACAGGTGCCACAAGCGCGCGGCTCTCCAGGACAGTGATGCTATCCGAGACTGGCATCTAGAAAACTATGAAGAGAGTAAAGACACAAAGTGACTGCAATCCCCAGCATTTTCCAACAGCGAAAAGGGCTCGCTTACCACCGCCCTTCAATTGCACTTTAGTTCATTAGCAGAAGCTTTTAATCAGTAGTCTTTAGAAGGAAAACTTGGCAATCGTTCACATTCGACCCTGCTACAGTTAACATAAATAAAACACGAGCAGTTAGATCGCTCACTCACAGAAATGCAGCTATTTCTGAGGAACACTTCTCATTATCAGCACGACGAAGCAAGTCAACTCTCATTTCCCTTCAGCATGCTTCTACTGCACACGAATGCGTCTATGTCTCTTCCGCGTTGGCGGTTGGCTTTGACCAATTACAGCCAAGAATACTGGAATGTTGTCTCCGCTTTGAAGCTAGCGATACATCTATTGGACGCTCTTTATTAGCTATAGCGAATAACAACGATGGGCGTTATAAACACACTCAGTGTGCATAAAAGAGTTTTAGCTCACAAATTACAATCGTTATTATGTAAAGTGAACAGCCAAAACTGACTTGATCGCTGTGCCTTTATTGTTTCACTTAGCCTGCAACTGTTTTGTTTGATTTTAGTTCAGTTTTTTAAGTTTTTAAATATTTGATTAAATATTTATTGAACAGATGATTATACATATAAAATACTATTAGTATACTAATGCTAGCATTTACTTGTATATTCTCCTAGTTTAAATAAAGGTTGATTGAACAGCTAAGAGGGGAGCAGAGCAACAGATCTACAAATGATCCTTCTCTGAAAATAGTGGCGAAACCCTAGTACGCATGACGTATCAATCAGAGGATTTACGCCAGGCCTACGTAGCTACGTCCTTACGCAGAATACGTCCACTGCGCGCGAGTAGCTCTGTTGTTTAGCTAAATTTCGTACGGACCGCTCAAACATAAAGGGGTGGGGACGAACAAAGTATATTTTTGTGGAACAAAATGATTCAACCCTGGAGGTGAGTTGAACATGGTGGTTGGTGAGCGACAGTGCGCGCGAGGTGCAGCCGTTGTTTGAATGTGTGAAAAATCTTGCTAGCCTTAATCCTAGTCTCGAACCGCTTCGTCTGGCAACTTAATACGATGCAAAGGTTTAGCTATGTGGCTAACGCGTTAGCTAGCTAGCTAGACAAATGACGAGAAGTAATCTTACGCGGCCGCTACCGGCATCAAAACCTATCAAAACAAGGCATACTCACTGATACCATCGTGCACCTATATTCTTCATCTGGTCACATAACCTAAATAATAGACGGATAACGTTAGCAAGATGAGCGTGTTGTGGTTCCCGACACAGACAGTAGACAGACGGATTAAGCCTAGTCCCAGACTATGGAGGATTTCCAACAAAGCGGGATTGACCAGATTTTTTTTTTGAATGCACTAATTTTATATAGCGGTCGTAACATAATGCATGCTTTTGTTTTTATTACTTATTGTTTTATTGCTGCGGTATACGTTTAAAGAAATAATGTTAGGGTTGCATTGTAATATCCCCCTGAACAGCGTGTGGGAAGCCAATAAGGTTTGTTCTTTTATCTCTGTCTCTCGCATGCATGCTGCTTCTTCTTCTTCTTCTTAAGATATGTTTATGTTGACATAATATTAATGTTAAATAATGACACGCATCCACAACGATACATTATAAATATTAATAGTCAACAACATCTAAGTAGAAAAAATTGAATCACAAACACCACTGTTAACTCATCCCTTTGGTTTTACATAGAGCTCCATCAATCAAACCGAAATTTCTCATTTGTTCGTTTATATCATTAAAATATCCAGAGTTTTGTACACAGTCTAAGAAGAGAGAAAAATAAAGACACTGCTGCCAGTAGGACCTGCTGGCTGATGTTAATAATAAATGGGAATAAATTACAGTACTCTTTTAAAAGATTTATATTTCTTGCTTTCCCCCTCTGCACATGCATCCCTTTTTACAAATGAAAGCTGTTAAAAGGGCCTCAGAAGTCACTAAGTCCAGTGGCATGGTGCTAAGGCAGGGATATGTTTACATATATCATACATGGATGACTGAAAAGGTGACAGGTTTTAAGAAGATCCACTGTTTGTAGATGTCATGGAAGCTACGTTCAAGTAGGCTAAATCAGATGCACCCAGTACCTGGTAGTATGATTAAAGACTTGTAACCCACCCCTGATTTTAATCCCTGGTTTACCTCATGTCTTGAAAAGACATTTATTGAAATGGTGTGGTTCTAACTAATAGCACTCACCACCCTCTGGTGAAGTTTTTCATGGCAGTGTTCTCCAATACTGGGCTCAAGTGTTAGAAATAGTTAGTAGACAGCAGCAGCAGCCCCCTCTGTTGACCAAAATAGGTACAGCGCAAGACGTCTGTCCTGTACTGCTCCGGGTGTTCCGTAGGACTTTGCACTCCCAATAAAATACATGTATGTGCCATTTGGGAATGGTGACCTTAAGGTCACATGTGGCTGCAGACGATCCTATTCTGTTGATTATGAGTTTGTATGGAGTTCATACAAGCTGCAAGTGTACCTAAATACACTTATATTGAAATTCACAGTGTATTGTGAATTTAGAAATTGTACAATGATAATTTTGTGTATATATATATATACCTCGAGTTTTTATTTGAAAAATGTATCCAAAGTATAATTCCAAGAAAACGTTGGTTGCCACAAGTTAACCATGCAAACAAATGATAAAAATAATAATATATTTAATGTTTTCCTTATTTCAGGATTCGCAGATGTGCCTCCTGACTGCAAGTCAGTCGTGTGCGTACTGGCAGGATTGACCGAGCAGCCTTAAACACACTTGTTTTTTTTTTGGTTTTTTTTTTTGGCAGAAGACATAGTTTACATATTTGTGGGTTATTTGTTTGTTTTTTGGTTTTTTTCTTTCTTTCTTTTTTTTAATAAAATGGCTCAATTTACCCACAGCCCTGTAATGAATACATAACATGCTGTTATGTAACAGCAAGACTGAAACTTCTACAAATGGATAATGAGTAACAATCTCAGATTTTAAAGGATCTAAAGTTCAACACTGTAGTTTTTTAAACCCCTACAACTCCATGTATGAGTTGACCGACCGACAGCCTTACTTTTCTATGTGTGACCATTCCTGACTTTATACCAGCAGTACTCTCTGCATGCACACACCCACCTAAACTCACACAAAAACAAATGAAGATGCTCACCACCATGACATACCGGATGCCCAACTTCACACTGGAGCAGAAGCTCTACCTCCTTCAGAAGATCCACAGCGTTGTAGATGCTGTGCAGGACTTCCGGAAGGACACCAACACCACTGTGTACCGCAACGCTGTGTGGGCCGAGCTTGCGCAGGCTTTCAATGAGGCCTTTCCCAACCGGCCACCCAGCAGCGTAGGGTCCCTCAAGACGCTGTGGAAGAGGCTGAAGGTGGAGTGCCGGGTAGCGCTGCAGAGGCGCCAGGAACAGCAGGCAGCCGGCCTGCCCCTCACTGCTCTCACACAGGTTACTCCACATTTGTTACATATCCACCTACTTTCCATTTGTCCTGTATTATAAATGAATAGGTCTAA
This sequence comes from Prochilodus magdalenae, assembly GCA_024036415.1. Lineage (NCBI taxonomy): Eukaryota > Metazoa > Chordata > Actinopteri > Characiformes > Prochilodontidae > Prochilodus > Prochilodus magdalenae. Next base: position 66,279 of record JAMWET010007157.1, read on the forward strand.
TTAACTTTTTGTTGAATAGCTTAAATTGTTTTTGTTATTATTATTATTATTATTATTATTATTTCATGATTGGCATTAGTATTCCTGTTCTTCCTCCAGGTGCAGCGGGAGGTGATGGCTCTGGTGCCAAACCTGATCACCAACCTCGAGGACATGGATGGAGATGGCAGCTATGGCTTGGTCACAAACAGTTCACCGGGTCCTGGTAAACAGCTAATTTTACACCTGGCAAACAACAGGGTTTATGCTTCGAGTTTAAACAAAGTAAAGGATTAATTGCATGTTTATTTTCTTTCAGTTATCGGAGGTACCAATGGGAATGAACCTGAAGATTTGGACCAAAATGATGTAATTCTTCTAAATCTTCATTAAATATTTTTAGTGTCTTATCACAAAACTGCTTTAGACATAATTTAATGTTTAATCTGATAGCAGTGGAAGTATTTGACAGACTACTTGAGCTAATTTACAGGCAAATATGTGCATGTAACGTTTACAATCACTTTGTTAGTAAATTTTGTTATACAACACAAAGCAAATTTTATATATATATATATATATATGTATGTATGTTTGTATATGTATGTATGTATTAGACTCTTAGTGCCCATTTCCCAGAGCAAGGTTAATTCTAAATGTTGCCTAAAGGAATTTCAGTTAGTGATTAAACATTAGAACTGCAGTTTGCTGTATGACTAAGCTTAGGCCAGGTTTTTTTCACACTTTCAACATGAGAAATCTTAATACTAGTTTTATTTTAACTTAATTGTTGATGGCCTGCAGCTTTTTATTTATTTATTTATTTATTTATTGTCATTTTATAATCACAGAGAGGTTCCCAATCGAAATTCTGGAAGACCTGCCCTGCACTTTTTAGTGTTTTCCTGCCACAATGCACCTTCTTCTACTCGGAAATGGCCCTGCACCACACCTGCTAATTAACAAGCCATATCTGCGTGGAACAGGCTGTGTTATGTCAGGAAAACACAAAAACATTCAGCGCAGGATGAGGCACTGCTAATTCGCTAGCATCAGCATGCATTAGTATAATTTTAAACATGTATCTACAAGGAAACTGGTTTAGTATCAGTGAGAAGAATAATTCCACTTTGACATGTATAAAATGTTCTAATTTTATTAATTGATTGTCTGAATTGAATTATTAGAAACTGTCATTCGTAGAGTACTAGCATCATGCATAAGTATCTTTTTACAGGAACTTGAAAGTAAAGAGCTTGTAGCCATCAACCTTGGCTTGGCCTCGCCCATTGAACACCCACAGAACTCTGCAACGTCTCCTGGCCCTGTCCCCTCCTCCCCATCACATCAGTTCCTCACCCATTCCACTTCCAGGGCTACCGCCCATCGTTCCAGCCTGTCCAGAGTCAGCTCGGGTTTGGGGTCTGGGTCGAGGGGCTTGACATTTGATGCCCCACGCAGAGGATCAATAGCACCGCCTCATATTCCGGTCCTGGCACCAGCAGAGAACTCATTTGCGTTCGCAGATGCTCGTGGGCTCGACTCGGCAGGCTGGGAGGCACGCAGGCAGGAGGTGCTGGAGCAGGAGCATCAGCAGACCATGAGCCTTCTTCTCCTGCAGCAATGCGTGTGGGAGGAGAAGAGGAGAGCGGCCAGGCAGAAGGAAAAAGCAGCACGAGCCAAGAAACGCTACTACCAGGCAAAACTGCGCAAGCTAGGGGCCGAAATGCTGGCCTCTGGCAGCGACAGTGACGAGGATCATCCCCAGACATGATGTTTCGAGTCAAGAACATCTAGTTGTTTGTGTGTGTTTTTTTTCTTTCTGTTTTTCTATTGATGCTTTTTTATTTTCCTACAAAAACAGATGAGTTTATTTTTGAGTAACCATGTGCTTTGGAGTATGTCCCGTGGTGTTTTAGTGTCCTTTTAATGTATGTCCTTTCTGTCATTTATGTGAATCATATCACTGAAGATATTCAGCCTGTTCCAAATGCTCTAAAGCCTCCTCTTCTTCGCTCCTCTACCTCATTTGATCTTCCAGTTAAAATAGCTCTGGGTTCAACACAAAATACCTTTAATGTCTACTGAGATATTCTCAGTTTTGTTTGTTTGCTGATATGGGGTTTTTAAGGGCTGATGAATTTACTGATACTGGATTTTAGAATGAAAACCTGATACTGTACACAACACAAACTTCTAAATAGAACGATGTCCATTTTGCTTTCAGTGTTTAACAGGAGGGCAAGAAGACGAGGAGAGGACTGTATTTTAGAGCTTTGTATTGGTAGTTCAAGTAGGTTGTAAGTCAGTGTAGTTGTTTTTTCTCAGGTATATTTGGCTGGATAATAGGCTGCTGGAAGAAGAACATTTCTGCTTCAAAAAAATCCTGTTAAAACAGGAAAACCTCAAACTGATGCTGAAATTGTTGAACATTAAAGGGACACTCCGGCCAAACTGAAACATTTTGCCAAAGCTACAGGTGTTAGCCTGCTTACACATATCCTGCAGTTGTGCAACAGTAGCCACAACAGTGAGAATGCAAGTTTTAGAGGAGCAATTTGTAAGATGGCGCAACCTGCCAAATTCATACTCCTGACAGTGGAGGCACATATCACCAGTTAATGCACAGCTCCTCCACCTCCAAACGTCATCCCTTTATTCTCCAGCAGTGAAAAGCAGCACCAATGTTAACTCTTGTTCTGCTTTTTTTTAATATCACTATCTTGCTATAAGACTGCTATAAGACAGACATTGTGGTTTCTTGTTTGGAGTGCACGGTTGCGACTACTGGGTTTACTTGCACTTCTTTTCGTTGACTTCTCGTCCTTAAATGATCTAGCCGAGAGCAGCAGCTTCAACATCATTACTAAGAGGTTAATGTAAACCGTCTGGGCTTCATCCTCTCATGTTGGACTCATTCCACTACACGCTACATTGTCTAACATGTCTTGAGGTACAGTACGGTGTTGGGAGAGGAGATGGGACGGGCCAGGGCTACCTGGTTGTCATGCTATCCATAGATATATCCATAGATATTTCTGCAGCGTGAAACATAGCAGCATTAACATTCCATTAAAACTTATTTCTTAACTTTCTGTTTAAAGTTTTAGTTCCTTTTGGAATGTTTTAAACTACATAGATTACATATTGCTCCTTGAAAGACTAGGAAACTACTACTTTTTCCTGTTATTTGGTGAATGCTAAAGGGAGGCAGCTGAAGATCTGGCTGAGGTACCATGTTTAAATCATCATTATAGTGACTTGATTACTTATAACAGAAATGATATGTCTAAATACCTCAATTTGGTTCCTTTTCTCTGACTGAAAGGGTGAAAAACTCGATAAGGGTATGTATTGTGCAGAATGAAGATGGAACTGCTGTTTTCTTGATGATTTGGTTGAATGAGTGCGGTAAGCGATAATGCTGGCTTTGCTGTATTTATTAACCTGTAGGTCAGTGACTATGCTAGCAGTCAGGAGTGGCTGACACCACGATCCCCCATGGTTCTGTGGTTTATTTGTGGGATGTGTGTGTGTAGTGCTTGCTGCGTATTGTATTGAAAGAACAATTAGTGTATGAAACTGATATAAGATCATGAATGTCAAACCAGTGTGGTTGAGGGATACAGTGAGAAACCAGCTGTAGTTTGAGGCCGGAATGCCCCTTTAAAAGAACGTTTCAGGTTGTCCAGCCACAAACAACCACATCATCTGGTAATGTTTTTCAGGTAAAGAAAAAAAGACTCATAAACAAAACTGTTAGCAATAATTCTTTTTTTTAATGTCCAACATTTCTCTTGTACGGTTTCTGTGGTAACCAATTATGGGCAGCTTTTTTCCCCCCCAGGAACCCCCATTGTAAACGGGATAGCAGACATCCCATAATAAAAACACATTAACCAGTGATACAGCCCCCTCCCCTTTCTCTTTCTTTTTCTCCACCTCGATACCTTCTTTCACTTGGAATGTTCAGTGGGAGTGGGGCTCATATCAAACAATACATGTACCAAAATGTTACACGTTATACATTTTAACAAAGCAAACTCTCACGCTCAGTTTTCAAAACAACCTTTCTCTCACTTGCTCACACAGGCTCTCTCTCGCTCTCTCTCACACACATTCTCACACACCCAATTATAAAAAATAAAAAAAAAACACTCCAGGAAAAATGATGGGACTGATAAATTAACCTTAATAAATATTGACCATAAATAAAATAAATGAATCTTATGTCTGTACAAGATAAAAGTACATTGTAATAAATAAAATATAAAAGATGCAAGTAGTAAAAAAGGATTGGAGCACTTCTTGACAGGTATGAGGTATAAAAGGAATGATATTCGTTCTCTTATTTGGCTGAATCTTATATGTATTATGATACTCAGGAAAACCCAGGAGATGAATACAAGTAATGCGCTTATCTTTTTTTTTTTATATAAGCAAAATACTGTAGCTTTATGAGACTTACAGCGCCAGAGACAGTTTGGTATTTTGTTCCACATTTTTCTACACAACTGTGAGGCCTTCTGACTCCTGAATACTGGACTGACATTGATATAAATTGTCTCTGTCACAAGGACCTCCCTTATAAGTTCCAATCGACAGAATCACTTGCAGCTAATCTAGTCCGGCTGTTTTTCCTCATTCAGAGTCTGAACTGTGATAAACCTGACAACAATAGCATTCCTGAATCAGCAGTTTCAAGACATAAAAACTGAAATGTACACATTCTAACCGCTTCCGCACAAACAAATTCCCAACAAACATGACCACAGTGGCAGCTCCACAGGACGTAGAACGTCAAAAATTAGTGACAAAAGGCCCGATTCAGATTAGAACTGAACGTTCTAGATTATAACAGTTTGGATGAATGTGATTGAGGGAAAACACTGCATAAGCTTGCTCAAATTTCATATCAGTAAATTCAGTGGATGACTAGAATGATTAAAAGCAGCAGTATGTCATTTTTGTCATTTATGTCAAACATAGAGAAGTATCTTTACTGAGTTTGGAGGTGAAGAACACACTTCTGTAGGGTGAGCGTGCACTGCTGAAAGTTGCCATGTAAAGCCTGAAATAGTCATTTAAAAGTTACTGGGACAGATTTGGCTGTTTTTTGGACTTTACATATTAACATGGCACACACAGGCACAAAAACAGGACTAGATGCAAAATCAACATTATACTGATGAAAGTATGATTGACTGCTCTAACAAAAGTCAGATACATCTGGCTTGTGGCTCAACCATTACAAAATGTTCCTCCATGTGAAAATGCATTTTGTCACCAGAGAGGCCTCCAAATCTTCCATTATACATTCATCATCTAAACTGCTTATCCTCCTGGCTTGAGTTAGGACCTCAAGAGCTGAGCCGAAGGGTGTCAGATTTGCACTAACACAGGTGTCACTAACCTTGACCCTGGATCAGAAGGGAATCACAAACCGACAGTGGAATCAATCAGTCACATTTTGACTGGACTGATTTTGTGACAGACAAAACACCCTAGCTCTGGGGTGTCCAATCTGTTTTCTGTAGCATTATTGTATCGATACATGAATGTGGAACATTGGCCTTTTCAGCTGTGAGTTCACTTAAAGGCCCCTGATATTGCTGAACTGAAAGTCAAGGAGGCATTTAACATGGCTGTAGAGTCCTAAAGGATGGGGCAGTGTTTTACAGCAATCACACTTTGGAGTACGTTTGGACAGGGAGCTAAACCAGCAGCCCTAAAACAATCCCTTGATTGACAATCATGTCGGTCAGATCTCTTAGTTTAAATACTTTACATTAACAATCACTACTGCTGGCGTTGGTCGACACCCTCAATTAACCAAATCCAAGCCTCTGATCCCAATACAGCTTCCTGGTTTATCAGTCTGTCTCTGGGAGGAATTATGTAGAATGAGGATCAGATTGGAATAGGTTTGGGAATGCTTTAGAATTCTCCTCACTTGAAACACATATCCACTCACTCAACAACCCCATATGCCGGACACAATCTTTAAAAACATCACTTGAGATTTTTTTGTTCATCCCCAATGAAAAAAATACAAAAATGTATAAAAGGTTATGTACAGGCTATGTTTTCGTTCTGTCGCTGACCAGTTCTTTCTATGTTAGTTCTTCAGTGACTCCGCAGTAGAGGTTCAATACTGCCTTTTCCCCATAACGCTCTCCTTGGTTTTGGTAGGCTGTGACCGGAAACCACATGATCAGAGATTCCACCTCACCGTCTCCCCAAACAGTCACTCCCAGGTTCTCCAGTATCACAAGATGCACCTGAAGGCTTCATCGTTCTGCTTTTTCCCCTGCTGTTCCTCTCCGCCCGTGAGCAGTACTGCATCATGGGACTGAGAGGATGTCATCAGGACTGTCCCTCACTTCTGTGGGCTCTGTTAGGGAAAACAAAAGAGACAAAAAGAGAGATAATAAATGTTAAAAAAGAAAGCATAAAAAAACACATTACTTTTTTAACCACTGTGGTTTCTAAATGGTTCTTGGCATCGTAGTATGGTTCCTTGTAAAAACTTTAATTACCATAGAACAAAGGTTTCCACGTCTTGACCTGAGTTGTGCCGGTAGGAATGACACTAGTGGTCAATCACACTTGTTACAATGTCACTTCAGTTAACTACCAGTGATTACACACTCTATAACCAGAAATCAGATTCAGGGTTTGGTTTAAAGGCCACTGGTATAGGAGTTATGTGGAGGTTTTTCGAAGTTTAAAAGGGTTTTCCACACTCACATAGCTCACTTACGAATATAGTACTTTAAGATGCCATAGAATGTTACATTTTATTTATGCTACAATACTTATGTCATACACAGAAATGACATCCTGTGGGACAGGAAAACTGGCCAATTTAAAAATACTAAATTGCTATGCAACTGTCCCATTCATATTTACAACCCCAACATTTTTATAAGACAACAGAGCCACAGCATTGAAAATGACTGATTATGTGGATAAATCTACTGTAAGTCTGTACAAGCTACTCTGGACAGTTTCTCAAACCGTTGCTCAGCGTTTGACACTGAAGGCTAAATATAGCTGGGACAACAAAACTTTAATTAATGTAAAATCAGTGCAAAACACATAGTGGTAGTGTGCATAGCATATGCATGGCAACTGTACAGGTAACGTTAGCTACTAGCAAGTTCAGAGTAACATTGTTGGCATTGCTAGCACAGCCTGCACATGCAGCCCCAACTTCAGCCTTGTGGATGGTATGGAAAGTGACACCAAAGCTATTTACATAGAGGTTAACTTTATTTTGTCTATTTCGAAATGAAGAAGTAGTAAAACTGTACTACAAATCTAAAAGGCATGGTTCTCCACTAATATGGGCATAAAAACTGTGTGTTTTAAGTGAGCTTACTATAAATATTTATGCCTTTCAAGTTCATATTTCATTGGTCTTTAAGTATTCTGGTTGCTTCTGTGTGCTCAATGCAGCATCTTGCTGTAAAACAGCCCAATCAGAGCAGAGCTCATCAATTTTTGTGTGTGAGCATACTGTGGCGATAAGGCTGCATGGACAGGGGACCTTTATGATGCTATACTGCAGATATGCGACTGGCTGGCTGCTTGGATTATGTTGAACTGCAGTTGTAAAAGGCCTGGACGAGTGGTGTTTGACTGCATGTATGAGCAGTGCTATGCTGGAGCTACGAGCCTATATGGGCCGGCTGTCTATGCGAGGCTACATTACAGTTACGTGGTTGCTTGGGCCTGCAGCATTACTGCTTTGCCTGGACGGATTGTGTTCAGCTGCATTAAAATATCTTGGAGGAAAACATGGATGCATCAGTCTTAAAGATGCAAATTGGGAGCATCTGGATTTTTAAGGCCAAGATGACCCTTCTGTGGCTGCAAGGAGTCAGAGATCAATAACATAAAGGTTCTGGAGTGACTCTTGGATTTTAGTTACCAACAAATGATAAATATCAGTCAGCAGGATTTTAACTAATCAGTAGAACTGTACATATTGATGACATGATCAATGATCATAAAGAAATAAATAAGTGCATGAGAACTCACAAATCCACACTTGAGAAAAAAGGAAAAGAAAGGGTCATCACTCACTCAGAGTCTGGTGACACTTCTGAGACGCTCTGAGAGGTTGCAGAGTGAGGAGGCGGGGAAGGGGAGGGACCAGCGGCTGCAGAGGCAGCATTAGGGGGCGGGGTTAGAACAGAGGAGCTGAAGGAAGCTAGGATGGAGGAGAGAATGTCTAGGTGTTCACTGGAAGGAGGTCGACTGGGTGGAGCTCCAGGAGCTGTTGCAGGAGCTGTTGTGGGGTACCTACACGGAGGGGCGGAGTCTAGACGGGGGCGTCGTGGGGGCGTGGCTTCTGAGGGCTCCTCTGTGATTGGTGGAGGAGGGGACGATGTGGGGTGCGGCTCGGGGTGTGACAGTTGTCTTGGGGGCAGAGTTCGGAGCCACTCACGGCAGGGCTGTGCCGACCCGGTACCTCCATTAGTCTCCAGCTGCTCCCGCGACCGGCTGCTCATCAGTGCCCCACCGAGGTGTTCCCGCGACCCCTGCCGCCTCGTCAGGGAACTGAGCTGCACCCTTGACGCACCTAACGAACTCTCGGCTCCCACTAGCCCAGACACACCCATTCCTGCTGCTAGATCCTCTCTAGAGGCATGAATGGTGTGGGTGGGGCCTAGCCGCTCTCTGGACCCACCCAGGTGCTCAGCCCCAAGTTCCCGTCGCCGCGGCAGCAGGTCAAGGTTGTCACGGGAACGCTGCCGCCGCGCCAACGAGTCCAGGTGTTCCCGGGAGGAGTAGCGTGAGGCCGGCTGGGACAGTGAGCCCGTGCCTGAGTACATGCGGCCATAAGAGGCTGCTGGGACGCCCCGGTGGCCCAGTGTGGATGTGCGGTACCAGGACAGTTCGCTAGGAACTCGGCCCACTGATGACAAACCCTGCAGAGCCGGCGGGCAGCCAAGACGATTCTTCAGAATCCCTAGAAAAGCAGTGAGAGGAATTCAAGTCAGGAAGCATAAAGGAAATGCAACTTTAGAGGACTGCAACAGATCAATGTTCCCTAACTAAAGCTGTACCTTTGAAGGCACCAACCCAGTGCCTTCACTGAAAAGACAATTCTGTTTGTAAATGAACTTTGTTGATCATTATACTGAAAATGTGTATACAGAACAATCTACACCAAATTTATAACACACATAAAAGCGATTGATTAACTGAGCGGTACAGGCTACAGACAAAAATGTGACCCTAAACACATAACAGCAGATAGCAGACCCCTGAAGACCCTTGACCTTAGTCAACCCACATTTTATTCCCACCTAGGTAGAGTACACTGACCATATGTGTGTGTCTTACCTTTGCGGTGTCTGTGTGTGTGTGTCAGTCCGTTCTCGTCCCCGCTGGTCAGTGCAGCATCGGGCTGGTTGTTGTTAGCCGCATCCTTACTGTAATCGCCCCCTAGGCGGCGCTCTGAACCCCATTTTTGCAGAGAGTGCACCTCACACTCCTCCAAGGCTGGCCAATAGGAGAGCAGATCATTCCCATCCAGATCTGACATGCAAACAACACACCATTCTATTGGCTGGCAGATGCACAATTTACTTACTTTATTAAACTTTTCTTTGTATTTGCAATACGTCTATATCACAGTCAGACAAGTATTGTAGTTAGACAATAACATCTGCAACTTCTCTTGGTGTCACCAGGCCATTGTTAAACCAAATTGATCAAACGAAAAAGATATCTTAAATATCTGAGATTTATCTTCAACATTATTTTAACTGGGCTATTTTACTTTTCAAATGATGGTTTTTGCGACAGTGTGCATCTGTCTTCTTATGCAAATCTCAGCCCAATAACATAAATAAGAGGAGACTCTGATGCTACCTTTGGTGCCATTGTGGGCGGGCTCTGTGAGTAATCGCTCACTGTGATTGGTCCGTTTGAAACGTCTCTGGATGCGGCCCCGGAGACGCACATTGTCCTCGCTCTCGGAGGAGGGGATGGACAGACTTCTCTCCTCTTCCAAAGAAAGATCTGAGTCAGAGTCTGTGTCCTCACCTGGAATTGGGGGTTGGATCAAGCAAAGAAAAGACAAGAATGAGAAAAAGATCTGAAAGGAGGAAACAGCTAAAGCTAAAATGTAATATCTGCAGTAAATATTCATAGACTGAGTGTACATGTGTGCGTGTGTCTGTATACGTACATGCATGGAGGTTATTGTGTGTGAGTGTACCTCCGTTGCGGTGGAACATGGCCACGTCCAGATCAGTGGCACCAGTGTGACCCAAAGTATGCTCAGCAGTTTGACGTGCTAGAAGATTTTCCCTACTCAATAAGTAAACAACCAGCGGAAACATCATAAAGAGAAACAAAAAAAGAAACAAAATCAAGATGTTAGTAAACCAACCAAAAAAACTTCCTCATAAATCATACTACAAATTCACTATTGCCATGGTGCATGTCTGCAGGTCATCTCTGAGGGAACTGCATTACACCTAAACACAGCCTGGAGAATACGTTTTCATAGCAGTGATGTGTCAAATCAAAACAACTCAATTAAAATGTTGGGAGGAGACTTGCACTGGAGAGCTTTATTTATGTACATTAAGACACAACAAATAGATTATGATATACAAACCGGATTCCAAAAAAGTTGGGACACTAAACAAATTGTAAATAAAAACTGAATGCAATGATGTGGAGGTGCCAACATCTATTATTTTATTCAGAATAGATAACAAATCACAGATCAAAAGTTTAAACTGAGAGAATGTATCATTTTAAGGGAAAAATATGTTTCATAAATTCAAAAATTCAAAAATTTCATAGCATCAATAAATCCCAAAAAAGTTGGGACAAGTAGCAATAAGTGGATGGAAAAAGGAAATTGAGCATATAACGAACAGCTGGAAGACCAATTAATACTAATTAGGTCAATTGACAACATGATTGGGTATAAAAAGAGCTTCTCAGAGTGTCAGTGTCTCTCTGAAGCCAAGATGGTAAGAGGATCACCAATTCCACCATTGTTGCGCAGAAAGATAGTGCAGCAATACCAGAATGGTGTTACCCAGCGTAAAATAGCAAAGACTTTTAAGTTATCATCATCAACCGTGCATAACATCATCAAAAGATTCAGAGAATCTGGAACAATCGCTGTGCGTAAGGGTCAAGGCCGTAAAACTCTACTAGATGCTCGTGATCTCCGGGCCCTTAAACGTCACTGCACCTCAAACAGG
>JAMWET010007157.1:82500-267500 GCA_024036415.1 Prochilodus magdalenae
TTTAATTAGTTTACTCAAGTTAAAGTACAAAAGTACTAACTCCTAAATGTAACAGGAGTGGCCTAATGCAGAGTGGGTAATCGAGAGTCAGGAGAATTCCTGATAGGCTGATACAGTTTTGGGCAGCTTACTGTGATCTAGTGAATAAACTCACACAGAGAGAGTGCTCAGACAAACTATTAATGCCAAATCTAATGCCAATATAAATGTAGCAATGTAAGGGTTAAACTGGGAGCCCACACCCCCGATCCCACCACCACCACCACCTCAAGTTTTTATTGTTACAGCCCCTGGCCCCTGTAGGCCCCTTTTCCCTGGTTGTGGAAAGGTTGAAATAGCTACCAGCCAACCAGATGGAGCCAGAGAACCTGGGTAGAATTTTTTGGTACATTCTTAAACCAAAGATTACAAACTATTTATTAAAGGATTTTGTAAGATTATATAAATGATTTTAATTATGTTTTTTAAAAAGGAATTGTACCTTTAGTTGTAAGTATTTTGGTTTGTACCCATTCAAAGACAGAGAAGTATGGCCTTGTATGACTGGAAATAACTGCCTGGTAGTTTTGCAAAAGACCAAATAAACAGACATAGCTACAAGGACTTTGTTGTAACTTATACAGAAGACAGAGATTAATTTAACCTGAGATTAGCTTCTTATTCTTATTTCCCTTTCCATCTTAAATTAGGTGGCACATTCAGATGCCTGTTTTGGCGCGAGCGTGTAATTGCTGCAGTATTTAAGGTGTAATGGAAATTCCATTAGGAGGCTAATATCAGCCTTTTATCAGATTATAAAACACAGTGTAATAATGACGTGCACCCCACTGTCTGTCTGTCTGTCACAAAACAGCAGTTTATTGCTGCTTTCATAATTTTCATAAATGAATTATGTAAAGATGCAGCAGCAAAGAAAACTTCCAAAAACCGAAGTGTGAAGTGTGTGCAGGGAAAAATGTTGACAGGATATTCATTTGAATTGCTTATCTATTGTTAACATCATTTTCATCATCATTTTCCTTTTTATGTAGTCTCCATGTTTATCTCAGTATAGCATATAAACAACAAATAAAAAGTAATAGTAAGGGAAAAAGTGTGCACAGATTTTAGACAAAAATATGCTACACAAAGGCAATGCTGTGTCTGTGTATAGCAGGGGAAATACAGTTAGGAATTAGGGTGGGCTTTCTTGCATCATATAACTCCTGGTCTGAAAGCAAGTCCCACTCCAGCCCTGAAGTAGCCCCATAAAAAGATATTAATATTATCAGAAATGTTAATCAGAACAGAAAGAACCACAAACTGTAAAGAATCGTTGTAACACTGTTATGCTCTCCATGCAGTACACTGCAACTCTTTTACATTCTGGCAAAAATACCACTCTATACCAATAGTGATACTTGGGCAAGACTCCAAACTTTACATCATCTATATCAGCAACATTATTGATTGTGCTGAATAAGAGCCTCTGCCAAATGCATTAATGAATATGCACTGCTCCTTCTGCAACCTAAGCTTGCTTACTGAGTGAATAATCATTCATCCTGCCACATTTCAATGTCATAGTGCTGCTGTGCAGAGAAACTACCTAGCTACTTTACTCTGTCACTAAATTCTGAACAAAAGGTACTTTGTGACCACCTCTTCCCAAAAGATCGGTATCAATCTCGGGGCATCAATAAACTACTCTGGTACAGTCTGGTACATATATATAAATATATATATATATAACATATAATATATAAAACTCAAAATTTTAACATCTTTCCATATTCCATTTCTTCCTCCCTGCCTTTTTCAGGGTTCAGTATTCGGAAAGCTTCTGATTGCAAAGTGCTGATCTAGGACCAAGTCATAGTAAATAAGAAACAAATCTTATCCCTGATCAGCTCTTCTACTCTGAGAACTCCTAATCACAAGACCAGGTGATATCGTCATTTGAAAAAACACCTCACCAAAGTAATATATATATCAGACGAACACAAACTTGAATTTACATTTGTCTTTAACAGTGTTGCTCATATATATGTGGAAATTTAACTCAATTGTACTAATTAAGTAAATTCAGTGATGGCATTTACAGTAAGACCAAGTAAAGGAGGGATAGGTTTCTGGTACCAGTATGACGATGACAATAGGTCCAGCGAAGCTCCAGATGAGTTTATCATAAAGAGAGATCCAGCAGAAATCAGGGTTTCCATAACCCTCTGGGTCCAGACCCACAGCCAGCCCTGCAACACACATATGAACATGTAAATAATATGTAGATCACAAGAATATTTTATGTGTCAGCTCCTTGCACTAAATCCCAGACTAAGTGTGATTAAAAATCCTATTTATCTTATGCTTGGGCTTCGTCTGGGTCTGTGAAACCAGCTCTCTCTATCTTAATAAATACATAGAAAAAGTCACAGAAAAAAGCAGTGAAATATTACAAATGTTTACACTAAACATTTTACAGTGTTCTAGAATATTGACCCCAATCACACTGTTTTAAAATGTTCTCCCATGCACACTGTTCTAATCCGTTTCCCTATTTATTTTTCTAATTTAATTTCTATTTGAATTCTCTTTAAACATCTCTCCTATTTAATCTTTTCTAGAATGTCCACTGGAATTCACCTTACTCTAGGATGTTCTTCCCCATTTACACCATCATAAAACATCCTCCCTAAATCACACTCTTGAGCAACATTCCCATTTACACTACGTTATTGATCTTTTGTCACTGTTCTAGAATGTCCTCTGCCATACAATATGTTCTAGACTATTCTCATCCATTTACATTGTTCTAGAACGTGTTTTGTCATTCATGCTGTTGTAGAATGTTTTCCCTCATTTCCACAATTCTAGAACATCCTCCCCCCATTCGCAGTGGTTTACCAATGTTCATTTCAGTGTTCAATCGGTGTAAGTGCTAAATCAGCACTGCTGGCCTCAATGTGCGAGGTTGGGGTCATGAGTCAGCCAAAGGGTCAACCAGTATCCCCAGAGGAGATGGGGGTTGATGGTTTAACTCAACGACTCACTGGAAGTGGCTTGACCCCTATAACTCTCACTCACTCACCACCATTTTTATTTATCAAATAAAAAGGCTTGTGTCATGCAATCAACACCAAACACCTCTGACAAAATGGCAACAACACTTCAAAATGCTTTAATCCTCACAGCTTCTCATTCAGATCTCTTATCCCAAGTTCAATTTATTATTTAATAAATAATATGTATTTCTTGCAGTTAAACTACCTGAGTCTTCAAACGTACAGAGCAAAATGTTGGAAATGAAGGACTGAATGTAGGATCCTGTTATTGCATACATGTGTACCTACCTGTAATAATGGCAGGCACTCCCCATCCGATGGCGTAGTAGAACCTCATGGCTCCGTAGTTGATGTTCCGGGCTTCAGTCTGCATGCGGTAGATATGCAGCGCCTCCACGAACAGCCAGGCAAACGCAGACATGAAGAAATAATGCAGGAGGATCGCCACCACTGTGCACAGAAACTGCGAAAGAACAGATCAGAACAATGTGAGAATGAAGGACACTTTTTGATGCACAGGGCTATGATCCCAATTAGAAAACAAGTTTGCAAGGCAACATAGATATCCAAATATAAATGATAGTTTCATATTCTACAAACACTTCAGTTGCTTACACTTCAATAATAAAACATGCCCTGTATTAAACATTCCCTCTGAACTTGAAGTGCATGCTGCTAGATTCTACTCAGATATGTAGTACTAGTAAACCCCCAAAGTCTCTGTTTGACTCAAACAAGGAACAATAATAGAGTATCGGATCATATCTACAGAAATTATACAAAATACCAGGTTTTTCCATCTGTAGTTGAGAGATTATGTCAGAGATGAGGCTTTGTTAACACAGTGGAGATATTATGAAATGCATTTTGGTCATAACACTGTGGTAACGAGACTCTCCCAACAATCTATTCAAGAGACAATGTGCTTTTACGTGCACTTAATAATCTACTAAACTACAGAACATTAGGTTAAATCAGTAATCTGTTCAACACACTTACATGCACCTTAGTAATCAGGTAATATGGAAACACCAGGTCTACATTAGTCGGGCAGTAACTGTATTCTGCTTTGCAACTGGCCAACAAACACAAAACAGGACTTGGTGCAAAGCGTGACACAAAAAGTCACCTAAAAACATGTTTACACATCTACAGTATAGTATAGTATAGTATAGTATATAGAATAGTATATAACTCCTTTATTTTGCCAAACATGTCTTTGGTTTCAGTGTTGCTTCAAAAGTGGTTTGTTGCAAGTTTGTCAAGTTTGCTGTGTTAAATGTTGCTTCCTTTTTTGGTAACACGGCCTGTGCGTGCACATAGGAAGAAATCAGAGTAAGAGTATACATGCACTGAGAAATCTGAGCTAGAGTCCAGCGCCATTTATCAGATTTTTAAATTGAATTTTTAGGCCTTTATCTGATCTAAGAAATAGAAATATGCTGATTATACAATGACTGCAGAAATTTGATTATGACTGGATTATTAAGACCATGCAAATGCACTCAATCTGTTTTGACCTCTAGCAGCGCTGAGAATTACATTTTAGATTAACAAATTAACAGGTGGCCAAATCTTATATTTTATGTTGCTAGGAGTAAGGGGTATAACCACAATAAAGCAGTTTACTGAGTATCTAGTGGGATGCCTCAACCTGACTGGTTCACCAGAATGGAAAAAAGAGAAACAAGTACTGGTTCTCCACACTCCTGTTCCCATAATACTGATCAGCATTGATATCAGCATCAGCAGATATTTACATAAAAATATATCTGTGCTTCCCTAGAAGTAATTCTTTTTCTATTCTTGTATAGAAATAAATTTTGCATCAGTCCACTGGTGGCCCCCATGTGATGCATGACCATGCCAAGCAGCCAAACCTAGGAACACAGCAAAATCAGTTGTTGCTGTTAGTCTGAGATATGTTGTCTGTGTTAAATGCACTATATTGTGTTGGGTAATGAGGTTACTGATCTGCCTGCTCTCTGGCCATGTAAGCTAGCACTGGCGTTGGCTCTCCCCAACTGCTTTGTGTAACAAAAGAGCTCTCCCCTCGAAAGCACTACTTTTCCACTATTAAAATAGGTGGCAGTACGATGCTGCTTAGGGTCCCCAGAAGTTCAGAAATTAAACCCTGATAATGCTACAGATCCGACCTCAGTTGCACTCTTGCTGTCTGTACTTCATCTAAGCACTCATCATCCCAGCTGCGCCCAAAACTAGCCCTCTACTGGAGTTCAAATATAACTGAAAGCTCTGGGTATTAATCCTGAATGAAGAGACAGGCTCTCTTACACACAGGCATGCACATTCACACACTGAATTTATTAAGTTTCAGGCTTTTATTGTGAGTGGGCATCACTCGAGGGAATAATGTCTGCACATAAAACTGCGTTAGACTTGTTTCCGTGCATGTGGGAGGGTGTGCACCATTAAAAGCGTTTAACTCAATTCTGAGTCACGGCATAATATGTAGTGTGACTGATTGTGCTGTCTATGTAAATGGCTGTGATACTTGTTTCTGAATGAATATCAATATCGCTCAGTCTAGCGCTCAGTCTAGTGCTGTCTCCTAGCATTTATGTTCAAGAGCATCACATTAAATCGGCTGCTTGTAATGTCAGTAGCCTATTATCAGGATGACATTAAAAAGCCGCCTCACACAGCCATGGTCAATTCTGTGTTTGCATTGTCAGTGACCCCCCAGAATTGCGGACAGGCATCCCAATAACTCGATAACTGCCTGACTAACTCACTCACTTACTCACTCACTCTGCTCACTCATTTACCAATGCAATCTTCCAGTCATTCACTCAATCTCTTGCTTAGTTACTCATTCTCTAACTTAGACAATCACTCATTCTCTCACTCACTCTTTCACTCAGTCATTCATTTAAGCATTCAGTCACTCACTGCCCCTCCTTCAGTGACTCATTCCTCAGTTTACTCACTCCCTCACTCATGTTCTCTGTCAGCTATTCACTAACTCACATATTTATTCAGGCACTCACTCCTTTGCTCAGGTACTTTCTCGTTTACTCACTCATTTTATTTTCTCACTCATTCACTTAGTCAGTCACTCCCTTCTTCCCTTGCCCATTCATTCCCTTGCTCACTTACTCACCTACTAACTAACTTGTTCTAGCCATTCTCTCAGTCACTTACTTAGCTCTTTATCCTCTCAATCAGTCATTCATTCACTTACCCACTTAACTCACTCAGTCATCCAGCTAGTCAGCCATTCCCTCATACATGTATTTACATTTGTTTAGTTGTTTACACACTCATTCATTCACTCATTTACACACTTACCTGTTGTTCAGTCTGGTTGATGCCCAGCAGGTATGTGAGCTGAGAGAGGAGTGTGGCGGCGGCCATGTTGGAATGAATGCTGCGCGTGTTTGACTTCAGTCCTCTCAGACAGGAGAGCACTGTAACCGTTAGCAACAATGCCACCATGGAAACCGACAGTGAAGTGTAGGTTACTATGGCGAGGGTCTCCAGGTCACCCTCTAATTGCTATTCAACAAACAGAGCAATGGAGGGGGGAGTGTAAGAGAGATGGAGAGAGAGAAAGAGAGTGAGAGAGAGAGAGAGAGAGAGAGAGAGAGCAGGAGGCACAGAGAGAAAGAAAGAGATAGAGAGACAAATAGAGAGAGAAAGCAGGTGAAAAAAGAGAGAGAGAGAGGAATCTTAATGATTTGTTAATGAAAAGCTTTGTTTTAATAGTCATTTACTTTGTTAAAGCAGTACTGGAATGCTTGAATAATGATTTTTATAAAACTGTTTATTGGGATTTTGTTATAATGGATTGTGAAAAGCAACATTTGACATTGAAAAATATTCAAATAATAATAAAAAAAATAAAATAAAATAAAATAAAATAACAGAATCAAATCAAATAAAACTGTAGTGAAAGCTGCGACTCCATAATGGATTGAATTCATTTAATGATCCTCATGAAACTGAATAAAAATTCCTCATAAAGTGGATTTTAACTCACTTTACCTATGATTAATTAGAATGTGGACTATCATAATCTACTGTTTTTTAGCCTGAGCTGCTTTAAGAATGAGACACAACACAGGTCAGGCTACCAGAACAGAGGTTGTATATCCTAATCTTAAAGGCACAGTAACAGCCTGCCTAATACCAAGAAATAATGTGAAGGTGAATAATGGTCACATGAAAATTAATTGTGGTTTTAGTACATAAATGGACTCCAGGCAGAAAATGCAACGGAATGTAGGACATGGGCCCTTTAAGAACTGCAGTCACAGATGTCAGATGTTTGAGAATTTCTGTGTTATTTTTTTGACTCATTCCTTTAATGAGTGGGCTAACAGTGTTACCTCTCTTTGCGAGCTGTCCATCAAAACCCCAAAAGTGCCCAGTTTGTGGCACTGACAGCGCACGTGTGACGTGTTTCTGTAGACAACACTGCAGTCTCTCACTGTCCAGCAACCACCCACGGACACACTACACACAAACACACAGATACAGTACAGTAAATAATAATACTGAATCTATAAAACTGTAAAAAATGGTCTGTTAAAATTTTTATGTTCAAAACTAAAAGAAATATTGCGGTGATCTGCCCGCTTCTCCCATCTCACCCAAACACACATACACATCACGTTCACACACGTAAACACACTGCGTGAGACTCACGTGCTGGTATGGTTCCACTGCACACACAGAGGCTTGCTGCGGTTGCTGGTCTCCAGCAGGCGGAACTCCAGCAGGATGGGGGAGTCCAGGAATCCCTCCACAAACGACTGATTATTATATACAGACACACTCACCACGGGGGAGTTCAGCACAGGGTGACGCGGCAGCCTGCAGGTAAACACACGTGCAAGGAGACGTTCTAACCACAGAACTGCAATTCTCAACTGCTCTTGCTTCAGGACCCACATTTGTCATTTTGATGCAGCTACAGCTATTTAGTCTTCCAGCTCATTTGATAATACCTCATGGGTCTTATTTTTTATTTTGAAACCTTGTCAAAAAAAAGCTACCAAGCTGCTATGTGTGTGCACAAGTGTGTTTTTAATATTGCCTATAAACTATGAAGTGTTAGAAAAGGCTTGCATATCCAAGATTGCTCATAAATGCAATTTTTATTGTGACTCTAGCTGGAAGTATTGCATTATACAGTATAATAAAAAACTGTTCTGCACTAACTTGGTACATATTTAAAACCTACCCCTAAGCTAGCCTAATAGTGTGACTTATCACATACACACTGAGCAAAATTAATACAATTTATATCATAATATTTAATAATATAATATTTTATAACAAAAACATTATCAAACTGTAAATAGAGCTGCTCACTGAAATAACAACTTGCAAGTGAAAGACTAATTTGAGTTTGTATGGGAGTTTTCATCAGTCTTGTATTCATGTGTATCTGGGTTATATATAGTCAAAAAAAGACTTCCTTCTTGGGATAAAAATGGACCAAATCAGTCAAATTTCAGCACTGTGTTGGATTGACCAGATTTAGCTCAAGTGAGCATCCATATAATGTCTGGTGGGTAATTTCAACTGCCAGCGCTGCAGTTGTGGACTTTGAACACTGTACTATTGGCCAAATGATTATGTTGTCCTAATTGGATTGTCTTAAAAACAGAACTGAACAGAACTTTTATAAACCTCGCATCTGACTAAATTTGGAAAAGCAAAGTTGAAGATGCATTCTAAATGTTTGTCTTTCATTCTAAACACATTTGTCTTTCAAGTAGAAGAGAATTTTTATTATAATAACTTTTTGTTAAAGTGTCAAAAACTTGTATAGAACTGGTATATTCTGGACTTAAGGCAGTAATCACAATACAATCATTTATAGTACATACAAAAACACACACCTGACTCCACGTCGATCAGTGTGATATTTTGGAGGTAGAGCGGCTCCCAAGCTGCGGTAAACGAGCAGGATAACGATAGTGATGGGTGGATCAGGCAACCACACCGCCCGCCGTGCTGCTGGCACCTCTGGAGTCTGATTGGCAAGCAGACTCACTGAGGCAGGAGGAGATGGAGCTGAAAAGGGCAAGAAATTTAGAAAACATGGGAAATTTTCAAATCATGTCAAGTTTTTTATTTTCACAGAACAACACAGGTGTTATTTCTGAGAGTGTGTGTTTATGTGCAAGTTAGGTGAATGTTGGTACAAATCAGAAAGATGGAATAAACACCATATAAAAAAAAAAAATGACTTGATATTGACTTGATGATAAATAATAATGCTAAGTGCTAATATAGCTCGGTGATGTGGTACTATATTTGTGATGAAATACTACTTTCAAAATGAACGATTGACCTTCTTGGAATCAAAGATGAGACATTGGCTGGTACCACTGGCCACTACAGTTCACATTTTGCCCACAAAAATGTCTATTTGTGTACTTTTACTTTCATGAGAGCTTCAGGTTACATCTTTGGTTAGAAAATGAACTAAACAGACAAATCAGTCAGTTTGTTAACTGTAACTAAGTGTGAAATACATGGGATCCTCATAGTGGAATGTAGCAAATTGATTCAGTCAGGTGATCTTTTATAGCCAAGCAACTGTAACCATGCCGTAGATACCTCTGTAAAACTTTATATTATTCTGTACCATATTTGTAAATCTGTAAACTTGGCCAACATCTACTAGAATTGATAAAATGGCAGTGTGGTGTTCCACCCTGCTGAGCTGGTTCACCTGGGCCTATAGAAGTTTGTAAATATCAATAAATTAAATAAAGTCTTAAATAAAAAACAGTGTTAAATAAGTTAAACAGTACCTAATAACACAACCTAGGTCAGACGATATCAGGGTGAACCAGTTTGGAAGGTGGTCACCACGTCGCCAGTGTTTTCATTATTGTGATGTTTCTAATATTTACTGTCTTTTGGTACTAAGGTATGTTTGCAACTGTAAGTAAGTAAGTATAAACATTAAGTATTTTTCTGTAATAGTGGCCACAAGTTCTTAGTTTTGGCCACAAGATTAATTGGTTCAAGTGGCCAGTGTAAGTTTCTACTTCTTCCTGTAATAATGTTTAACTTTTTCAACCTTGGAAACAAAATGTTTGTGTTTTTCCCCTTTTCTCCCATATTTTAGTCCATTTGACTGATTTGTCTTTTCTTCTTTCCTCAGAACGGCAAATTAGCTTTTATATAAACTAAACTACTTATAAACTTTGTATATGAATGGGTGTGTACTCACAGTAGTTGCGCTGTGGCACTAGGGCACTAGGTGGCAGCACCACGTGTGAGTGACTGTCCCATAGCAGTTGTCCTCGGAACAGCGTGCTGTGGTAGCGAGGAAACCTTCTCCGCACATGAGTGTGGTTCTCCACACGATCCACAGTCATCACTGCAGGTCATGTAAAAACACAAAGACACAGTTAGCTTTAGTATTACTGAATCACATTCTATTACAGTGGTCAAATTCAAACATCAAAACCATTTCACTAAACTGGTAAAAAACAGAAAAAAGATGATTAAAAAGGTGATTAAATAAAACTGGGCTGCCGAAAACTGTAAAAAAAGTATCACTGCATTTATCTATAACTGGAAATCTGTGCTCCAAATCTGGCCTAATAGGATTCCAAACCTACTGTTACATTATATTAGGCCTATAGACTTCTTAATTATGTTTTCTATTTTATTCTAAGCAAATGTGGAACATTATGTTGGGGTTAAAACATACAATCAGAAACATTACAACACCACTGACCGATATTAGGCGCCACCAGTGCTACAGGGTTGAGGTAGGTTTGTTTCATGTTCTGAGCGAGGGTGCGGGAATATTGCTCTAAGAGATCCGCCAGGCCTGCTGCTCCGCTCTGGCCTGCATTCTGAGCCCTCCACAGCCCGGCACTGGCTGGACCCAACAACACACTGCTGGCTCGCAACACGTTCTACAAGGAGAGAGACAGAGGCAGGAAGAGAGATGCAAAGAGACAGAGAGAGAGGGAGAGAGAGAAAGAGAGAGAGAGAGAGAGAGAGAGAGAGAGAGAGAGAGGGAGAGAAAGAGAGAGTGGAAATACATAATTGCATGCTGTCTGCATAAGAATATTTTGTGACATGCCCTTCTTTTTTCTCATTACCTCAGTAATGCTATATCTTTCAGAAAAAACAAAAATAACAAAAATAATGTTACAAAGTGCTACATTAAATGGTATTGGCACCTACACCAGTACAGAGCTTGTAGCACACAAATTATTAAAAAACAACATGTATTAATAATCCGGATACGGTATTTTATGTATATTTATATTTATATTTTATGTATATATATTTGTGCAGCTCCAGGTTATATATGTGAGCATGCATTTTGCAATGTGGATGTAGCATTGAGGCAGAATAACTATTGCATGTGAGATGGAGATTCTCACTTCTGTGAAATGTGCGTCCTGTGTGGCCGTCAAACCAAAACCTGACTGGAGGCTTTCAAAGGTCAAGAGGCGGGACAGCAGTCTCTCTGCGATCTGGAGGTCATTGCCATAGAGACGGGGTGTTGCCTCTGTGACGTCGCGCAGCTGATGAGCCAGCTTCTTTTCAATGATGGTGTTGAGCTCTGTCTCATTCCTTTCTACAGCTTCCAACTGCCACATACATAAACATACAGACAGTACAGGATTATCATATATGGAGATTGCATAATTATGCCTAGACAGAGAGTTAAAGAGGGAGAGTCAGAGAGATGTGTGTGTATGTGCATATATATATATATATGAGAGAGAGAGAGAGAGAGAGAGAGAGAGA
The DNA here is from genome assembly GCA_024036415.1 of Prochilodus magdalenae. NCBI lineage: Eukaryota > Metazoa > Chordata > Actinopteri > Characiformes > Prochilodontidae > Prochilodus > Prochilodus magdalenae. The sequence continues at coordinate 94,305 of JAMWET010007157.1, forward strand.
GAGAGAGAGAGAGAGAGAGAGAGAGAGAGAGAGAGAGAGAGAGAGAGAGAGAGAGAGAGAGAGAGAGAGAGAGAGAGAGAGAGAGAGGTATAAGGTGTATAAAGAAAAAGACATGGGACTGCATGCATATTTGTGTGTGCATTTGCTGTCTTACCGCTGTGTTCAGCTCAACGAAAGCTGGAGAGGTGCAATTATACAAATCAGGCTCCAGCCAGCCTCGATCTACATCACAGTGACGAATAGCAGCTCCTGCAACACACACAGTAATTAGACTAATGAATTAAGGCATAACACACAGAGTTTGTTTCTTAAAGCTGATTTTGGCAAATTCTCTTAAAGTGTTGGCAGGCCTTTTCTTATCAGAAAACGGTACCAGCACTGAAAGTATAATTAGAGTATTTTGATAGCCTACATCAGCCTACAAGAGGGGGAAGCAGTGCTACTAATTTGAATCTGTACTGCATTAAGATTTGGCATTGCTAACTGCTAGGCAGCCTAGACAGTTTAAAGAATAGTATGAACTGTCCTTTCAGCTCCTGCGGGGTAACATGGATTAAAACTAAAGTGATGATGTTTATTATTCATAAAAGTATATCCAATAGCTCTGTTTATTCATTCTGCAAACGAACTTACGCTGTGTTATATTAGTAGTTCCTAATTCCCCATGCACTGCATATTTTTAATTGCAGCCTAAGTTGCCTCACGTCTGCAAGATGATATGACAGTACACAAAAACACATTATAATGTGAGGTCACAAGGACTAGAACTGGGAACCCTTTGGAAACCCAACCTGGTTATTACATTGTTTTTGACAAGTAGTTGTAGTAAAGAAGTAGTAGTAGGAGTAGTAAAGACAAGTCTGCCACTAACAGCATCAGCAGCATATCATAACAGTCAGGGCAGCGAGGCAGATCAGTTTTCTCAGTTGTTACCATTGGAATGTTTACATGACCACTATGAGGCATGGACCAATGTTCTTGTCAACTTCTGACCGCCCATTTTGTTTGCTCAGCATTTAAAAATTAAGCTCTGGCCTATTTGGATAAAAACTGAGCAAAATGTTAGAAGCACATGTTTATGCACAGTAGCACTCACCTACTGATCCTTTAGGACAGGGTACGACAGCAGGCAGGTTAAACTTGGTCCTGGGCCACCAGATGCCCAATGTAATGGTCTTAGGGCAGCCATCATAGATTACTGTGGAGGAAATGCACGGATAAGAACACAGTGGAGAAAACAGTAAAGGAGAAAATGGAACTAAAACAGCAGAGTCACTAATGATGCACTATGAGCTTGATGCACAGGGCGTGAGAAGTTTTATTGTTCTGACATTTATTAAAGGCTTGCTGTTAGATTTCTCCCATAACAGCACATGCATATCAAACTAGTATGTAATATCCAGAAAAAAGATACTATTCATAAAGGTACTATTCATAAACCACTGAAAGCAATCCATAACACTATAATTACAGGTTAAAAGTCTTACATGTTAAATTAAACACATTAAAGACTTTCCTTTCCAGGTCAGGAAAGGTCAAATCTTCATTACAGACCGGTATTAGCCAAAATCAGGACAAACAAACAATACCCTACTCCCCCCGTATACTACACTGGAAAAACAGAGGAGCACATTCAGTGGTAGACTGTTACAACTGTGCTGTGTTAAAGAGCGCCATGTGAGATCTTTCTTACCTGCTGCTTTAAGGCTACACAAGCAATCTCAGCACTGCAGAGACAGCACTGATCTCTGCTGGCTAAACTGTGATGAATCACAATCATAGCTCATCACCATATACAGACTGATGTTACTTCACACTGGTCAATATATCACACTATATGACACGTTCACTATGTACTTACCATGTCAATACTGTTGCTGTTACTACTAGTTATAGGGTATGAATCTACCTCATTCTGTCTAGTGCAATATCTGCTCTACAACCAATCTTATATGCTCATGTAAACATAGATATACTTTATTTCTGTTCTTATATCTTATATATTCTATTTAACGTTTGTCTATTCTAATGTTGGTTTATATATATATATATATATATATATATATATATATATATATATATATATATATATGCCATGTGTTACGTGCCATGCTGCAATTTCCTTCAGGATTAATACCTGTTTATCTATCTATATTTCTTGATGAATGAATAGACGGTAGATTAGTAAATATTTAGACGAATAGAAGAATGATGGACAGATCATTGAAAAACATGAATGGACAGATGGATTGAAGCATGGATGAATGGCTGATTTATGGAAGGCTTACTGGATGGCTGCATTATAGATGACAGGATGAATGAATTGATAATATGTTGAATTAAAGACATATATATATATATATATATATATATATAACTATGTGATTTGGTCTCACCTTCACAGCCTGTCTGTGTGACCTCAGCGAATGGGTTGTCGCACATGTTGCACTGTCGGCCAATCACACCCGGCCTGCACTGGCACTGACCGCTTTCTGGGTCACATGACCGCGAGAAGGAGCCCACTGGGTAGCAGTCACATGGCAGGCACACGTCACTGCCCCGCCGTCGGTAATGGAACTCCTGACACATACATATGCACATACACAGACATACAGACGCACCAACATCAATACAGTTACATGATGATAAACAAAGAAATACATTTAACGAACAGATACATCACTCAAAGAGAGTGTGCACAATACAGAAACACACAGGACCCACACAACCACAGAAATGCACACATACACAGATTTACACAACCAGAAGCCCAATATATATATATTACAAATTATTGAGTAAGCAAGACAAAAACAAACCCACAGACAAAAATGAAAACAGAGAGACAACACAGGCCAATGAGTTGGCATGTTACCACATTTAAATTACTGACAAACATAACCAACCAACCAACCCCACTGCCATGCACAGCATGAAAGAAGAATTTTATATTGTATAGCTTGACATTATAAGTACCTGAAAAATATTTTAATAAACTGCACATGGAGGACTAGCAAGAAATGATTACAGAGGACACAGGAGAGTGTTTTTGCAAAGAAGCTTTTTGATAAATATGTTAATTCCTAAAAATTTCGATCAGTGTTGGGTTATATTGCACCAGAATTACTCAACACCATGTATTTTGACTCAGATAAGCATGTATGTGTCTCTTACATTACTTTAGGGGGTGTAACATCACGTGGCGTGACTAATCCCGCTTAATTAAGGTTTACACACATGTGAATCAATTACCATATGCCTCACAGGCTAACCGTGCTGCCAATTACTCAGCATGTGTGTGCATGTGTTTGTCTATTTCTCTTCAGAGCCTGTTCATGCACAGTGAAGTACTCAGGATCCTGTTAGAATTGATTTGTTTCTCATGTTGTTTTATTTGATTAGCCCCTGTAGCTGCTTTGTGGACCCTGGATTTACTTTGGTATTATTTAAATGTCTATTCAAATATATGTTTTCCGCTTAACCCAAAAATCTAAATTACATCATGTTTCACTTTCCTCAGATTGGCTGAGACATGTTAATTGGCTTCTTTAGTTTTGAACTGGAGTGGAAAGGCTATGATTTGTATGAAAATTAGTGTATCTTTTAGAAACTTGATTATCCATAAATGACCTATAGGAAGCTTTCTAAATAAAGTACGACACAGTATGAAGATAAAATGTATTGGCAGGGTGCGGGCAGAGGCAGAGTGTGGGCAGAGGCAGATTGGATAGCCTGATTAGACAGAACAGCTGAAGCATTACCATTGAAAAGAGAGAGCTCTTAAGCTCATTTGAAAGTCTTTGGAAGTCTTGTGTTTAAGCGTCTCCAGGAGGTTTCAGAGTCAGAACAATGTATCATTTTCATAGAACGATAACCTGGCATTGTCACTATAACACGCCAGAATTGGATCAGTACATGGATTTTCACATTAGGTTACTGAGTTGTTAATATGATATTGATTGGTTGCTAGGTCGCTTTAAGATCTCACATGGTTGTTTCTAATGAATTTATATTGTCACAGTTTTAAGATGGGTCCACAAACTTTCCCCCTCCATTCACTAATGTGTATAAACATTCGGCATTTAACTGAATGTTGAACCAATAGCGGTATAAACATCATTCCTGATCAGACCAAAAGGACGAATTAGCAGACCAAAATCTGACTAAATTGAGAGACAGGAAGAAAAAGGAGAAAAATATGATTTATGAAAATATGAAATATGAAAAATATGAGACAATTTTGTTGCCTTTGGTTTGCTCGTGGGTGACTTGGACCCTGGTTCCTTTCCTTAAAATTATACATGGACTCCTTTGTTTTCTTTTTTCATAATCGCTTTTCTGTAAAGCTGCTTTGAGACAACATTAGTTGTAAAAAGCGCTTTACAGATGAATTTTTATTGATTGAGCATTGCGTAATCACTAAAGATTAAATGTGTAATATCAAATATTTTAGGTGGAATGTTAATGCGTAGGCCTAGAGTTGAAAAAGCACAATTTCGGAATGTATAATAACATTTGTTAAAGAGTCATATGAATCAATATCTTTGCTTAACTGTTTCTATGTAAAAAATAGAACATATGTTTTATGGCCATAAGCAGGGGAATGGATTTCAAAGGCAGAAAAAAAAAACTGATTTGGTGGGTAAGACAGGGAGATTTCAGAAGGTCAGACATCGGGAAGCATCACAGGGGTGCAGATTATAGTTTAGAGATCAAAGGGCCGGTGTGTGCATGTGTATAGAGAGAGAGAGGGAGAGAGAGAGAAAGACAGAGAGCGCTCTTCAGCTAAATCTTGTGTTGAAGCATCTCCAGGAGGTTTCAGAGTCAGAACGATGTTTAATTCTCATGGAACAATACCCTGGCGTTGTCACGGTAACACGTCAGAATTGGATCAGTACATGGATTTTCAGATTAGGGTGGAAGAACGGGATTAAACGTCGGGTTACAGTTAGAGATGATTTAATTAGAGCGCTGTGTGTGTATGTGCAGGCGTGTGGATGTGTTCATATTTAACTTCGTATTTATTCCTGTGAGAATACATAATGATGTTACACTGGGATCATGGTGGGATTATGAGCTGATCTGAAAATGATACATAAACTCTGCATGCTGTAGGTGACTGTATGGGATTATGGCTGTATGATCTTCTATGCATTCACAGAGGTACACGTGAAATCCCTTAGAAGTCAAAGTTGCTTTGACAGCAAAACAGTAGTTTCAAATGAATGAGCATAGGTCATTAAAACATGCAGAGAAATTCTGTAATTCTGTAAACTGTTCTCTAAACACATGTGTGTTATAATATAATAATATAATATAATATAATATAATATAATATAATATAATATAATATAATATAATATAATATAACATAACATAACATAACATAATATAATATAATATAATATAATATAATAATTATTTTACATGTTTGTGAGCATTGCTTTATAATAATAGAATGCAAATGTGTTTACTTATTTTCACTTGTGTAATTTGGCCAGGAATGCCCAAACTTTGGTATAAAACTGCATAAAATATATTAAAGAAGTAATATGTAACACGTTTAGTTAAAAATGCATAATTAACAAATTATTAACAGAATATAAAGAAATAACAGTTTTGATGATCTGTTAAAGATTCCTATGTAATGTGTTGCAGAGACATCTACCGAAGGTAGCATGCTAATCAGTTAAACCCAGCCTGCCCCGTCTTGTGGTGGTTGGACCATTTTAAGAAAGACGTAATTTTAATAAGAATTTTTAATAAGTGTTAACATTGGTGCCCCTCATGGAGACGCTCATGGACAGTAAAGGGATGAAGTTTGATGCTAAAGGAGGAGCGGAGGAAAAGCATTATGTGGTGATTAACTTCTGGTGACATCATCTTACAAATGGCTCATTTTAAAGGTATATGTGAATATGTGTGGGTGTGTGTGTGTGTGTGTGTGTGTGTGTGTGTGTGGATTGGCACCTTGCAAAGGCATTGCCCAGTGGTCTTGTTGCAGTCCGGGTCAAAGCCTTTGCTTATATCACAGTGACATGGTCCACATGTAGGATTACCCCACCAACCACGAGGACACTGCTGTTCACTCCTGTAACACACACACACACACACACACACACACACACACACACACACTAATTAATCCTCCAATACATTTATTTAGTTTCATACACACAGTTACACAGATAACTTATAGGAGACAGAGAGACAGCAACAGAAAGAGCGAGATAAAAGCTAAAATGGATTAAACAGATTAAAGGGAGCTGTTGAGATTTCTAACCATGTGTGTTCATATTTGTGTGCAAGCATGTGTGTGTATGCATTTGAGAAGGGGGTGTGAGATGCTGGTAAACTTAAATCCTGTTTCATCCTGTCTCAATCTCAACAACAAACATACACAAATGAAAATGCAGTCAAACATCCATTATTAACATAAACACTGACTCCACTCTCTTCACAGGCAGACAGTCAAGGTAAAAACTACCTTTTACAAAAGACGCCTTTCTTTCTTTTCTACTGAAAAGTAAAGACTATATTCATATCATATACGTATTCTATCAAATCGCATATACAGTCAACACACAAGCCTTTGAGCCACCTTGCTTAAATGTCATTTTGTCGCTTTTTTAAAGAACAGCAATTGCAAACTTGCAGTTACAACAGCCTATGCACTTCTAGTAAGGTCACAGCCAACGTTTCAGTTCATCCCAAAGGTGTTCAGTGGGGTGAGGAACTCTACTGACTATGTGCAGGCCACCTCTACAACAAACTTGTAAATCATGCTGAAACAGGAAAGGGTCTTTCTTGAACTGTGGCCTCGAATGTGGAAGCATGTAACTGTGCAAAATGTCTTTTCTATGTTGTAGCATTAACCCCTCACTTCACTACATGGCGCTAACTCCGAACCCTAAAACTTACTGGGTACAGGTTGGAAGGAAAGCAGTTTTTCAGGCATAGGACTGAAGATCTTTATGTTAGATGCTTTCATTTCACAATAGCACTTACAGTTGACTGGGGCAAATCTAGCGAGGCAGATATTTCACAAAGGTGGAATTTAATGGCATTATCATATTTAAAGTCACTGAGCTCGTCAGTACAGCTGTTATACTGACAGTCAATGTCTAAAAAAATTGTGTTCTTGATGTTATACACCTCAAAGGAAAGGGTGTGATTGACATACCTACACTTAATAATTAAATAATTAGTAGGAGTGTCCACATATGATTGACTTTAAAGTCTAAATGGCAGCATAAGTGTGTGTGTGTGTGTGTGCTTGTGTGTCTGTACCTGTGCTGGCAATACTGGCCATAGTGGTTATCGCCACAGTCACAGATGTAGCCATGGGAGGAGCTGGGTTTTCTGTGGCACTGAGCTTCATTCTCACATGGGTTCAGCTGGCACGCATCCGTACAGCTTTTACCGTAAAAACCTGCAAACCACAAAGCATACTCACTCAGCTTATTGTCAAAACCAAAACATTTTATTGTACCAGTCATAAATGATTATTCTTATTAGCATTACTTAACTATTTCAACTGACCTGGCTGACAAACACAAATATTATATAATATTACATATTGATATAAAAATCAGAGACAGAGCTAGACATTACCGCTAATAAACCTTCTGTTATTAGAAATGCATTTTTTTATTATATAACTGGAAAATTATTATATGGATTATATTATGTGAATATGAAAGATTATATGGATCTAAATAAATTCTCATACAAAGTCATAAGGACAAAGTGTATAATTGGATGTTTCTGCTTTTTGTCCTGTGTGTACATCGAAGCCAATGTCACAAATGAAAAAATGAATCAATGACCCAAAAAAAACCAACAACCATGAACTGGCAATCAGTTGATGATGGGAAGAACTTCTATATATTCTAGTCTTCAGTGAGTTTTAAATGTTCCACACTGATTTGAGATATAAACACAGGGCAGAACTGTGAACATATTTTTCCATTTAAAAACTTTCATTTAAAAGTTTGTCTAAATCTTTCACCATTACTGCAAAAAGAAGCTGGACTGGACTGTTAATGCTTACTGACAAAATGTTCACTTATATGCTTTCTTTTTATTGTGGTAAGAAATATTAGCATTTCAGGGGCACTAATATGGCTGTTAATTCTGTAGACTTTGTAAAAACTCAAATTAAACCAATTAAATACATTTCTCCAATTAAACTAGAGGTTACATCGCAATAGTCCTGATTTGTTGCGTCATGCACGCATGCTGTTCCACTATGTTCTGCAGTGAAATGGCCCTGAATCCATATCACTGTCAAACTTAAGAAAGACAGTCTGCTAAGTCTGTTTGACAGCTTTGAGAAAGTGGATCAAAAAGAGCTCTGGACTAAGAAAGTCTCAAAGTGTCACATGATGCCATCAAGCAGCATACCATGTGGGCGCCACATCGTATTGCCTTTTACACCACGTATTTCACAGCAGTTCTCTTTTCACATCATTGTTCTTGAAGGAAAAACTATTTTTATGACCTGTTTCAGTAGCTTACATCATTAAAAGAAATATATGCTGACAGTGTATTCCAGAATATGTATAGAAGTATATTAGGGAATCTGATCATGAACGAGTCATAACCTTCATAAGACGCATTACGTAACATAAACCTGTGTACAGCACTTAGATTAACAGATGGTGTAACACACACACACACACACACATATACACAAATCCCACATGACCATTAAAGCATGCAGAGTGCTTTCAACTCTAGAATAATATCTTAATGATACATTCCCCCAGAGAGAGAGAGAGAGAGAGAGAGAGAGAGAGAGAAAGAGATGGACGGAAATGAGGAAAGAGAGAAAGATAAAAAAGAAGAAGAAAAAAAAAGAGAGAGAGAGAGAGAGAGAGAGAGAGAGAGAGATGGACAGACATGTGGAAAGAGAGAAAGATAAAAAAGAAGAATATAAAAGAGACACGAGAGAGAAGAGAGGAGAGAGCTCGCTAGAGAGAGAGCATCAAAAGACTGAGAGAGAAAAATGAAAGGGGAGAAAAGAGAAAAACAGACACAGACACAGACAGACAAATACACATAGACAAAAAAGAGAAAGAACAGGTAAGAGAGAAAGAAAGAGCAAGTATTAATAGATTGACAGAGAAAGAAAGAAAGAAAGAAAGAAAGAAAGAAAGAAAGAGAAAGAAAGAAAGAAAGCTAATGTAGGATATTAATGTAATGTGCAGTATTTTATTAATGTTGAAATTATAAATGCATATGAAGTAAATTCACTGCATCACGTTTTCGGGCGCATGTCACACCTTTACACAGACTTTAGCACAGTCTGATCCTGACCTTGAATTCGCAGTCACGCTGTATAATCCTGTTGAAAGACTCTGCCTCTCTATAGACTTCAGTTCTATAAATCCCCAACACTCTCTCTGATCTCTCCCTCGCTCTTCTCTCATTCTCACCAGGCGCAGAGCTGAGAGCTGACTCTCCCTACAGAATTGAGCCAGTGACTCTAGTTTCATCGTCCCACTGAGACAAAAATAAAAGCGTCTCCCTCGCTACCTGTGGCTACTGACACTGACTTTGCAATCAGCCTTGAAACAGACAATAATACATCTGTTGCCATAGGAACAGATATATGGATATATGGATGGATATAAAGTTTTTTAAAAAGGACACATGGAAAAACAGAAGAGCAAATGTTACCTTTACAGGCGAGCCGAAAACATTCCTTTAATCTTTTCGCCCAAACATTTTAACTTCTGATCTAAGTCAATGTAAAATGCTTTTACTGAGTGATATGGGAGCATTTCTATAGGTCTTTTCACTAGGACACAAAGGCCAGCTGACATGTCAAAATAATGCAGAAAACATGACAGAAATTTTTCTTTAAACAGAGATAAAAACATAACATCCAGACAAAAGAAACTGTATCTAAATGCAACACTTTCTACTGCAAAGACTTTCCTAAAACCCCATATAAAACTGTGTGGGTCATATAATAGAAACAGCAGTTCTGCTGGAGCTTGTAAACACATCAGAGTCATTGCTGGAATGAGAATAGTCCACTAACCAACAACAACTACTAACCACCAGCCAACCATGTCATGTGACCACTGATGAAGAACTCTCTGACTTGATCTACAAGGTGGAGCAGTAAGTAGTAGTGTCTAGTGGGACAGTGTTTAAAAACTCCAGGAGCACATAATCTACTCGCACCAGTGCAACACACATTAGCACATCATCCACCCTCCTGTTCAGCGATGGTCCTGTGTCTTGACCATTGACAAAAGTGAAAGAGCTGACACAGTTATACAGTGTACAATGTATAAACCATTTACAAGTAGATGCAAGAATCATGTGGTTATTAGGATAATTGTCTATCACATCCAATTAAAAAGTGAGGATGTCTTCTTTAAAGTAGTAATCATTCTCATACTCCAGTGCCTAAACCTGCCGACCCTCCGTTTAGGATGTGTTTGTATTTTTGAGTGTGTGTTTGCGGCTGTGTTTCTGAATGCCTGGTGTGCACTGTGTGTGTGTGTGAGGATGAGGAGGAAGGATGAGGGGCTTTATTAGTGTGGGTTATGTTCTAGCCTGGTGAGATGAGAGGGAATTATTTAGAGTTTATGATAGCGCTCTTTGATTCCTCTTAGAGCAGAAAACTATTAATAACAGGCTGCTGATGCAACTTTACTGGCGGAGCAATGAATTGGTGGTGTTTAAGTATGTGTGCTGTAGGCTGAGCAGGATCCCAGCATCACTTCCCTTAAGGGTCTTACACCGCCCTCCTTCTCACTCTGTCTCTCTCTCTCTCTCTCTCTCTCTCTCTCTCTCTCTCTCTCTCTCTCTCTCTCTTGCTCTCTCTCACTCTCAATCTCTCAATTTCTCTCTCTCTCTGTTCTGTCAGCTAAACTGAAAATAAGATTAGTTTCTTTATCAGGGTAACTCCCTGACACTATTACTCTGTGTTCTCCATTCACTGGCTTCAAGTGCATATAAATCTTTTACTTTACATCTCTTTAATATTACAGAGGCGTGGAGAGTATCCCAAAACTCACACTCTAAAGCAAAGTGATGTTATTCAAGTAGAATAATTTATAATAAAAGGATTTTGGAAATTATTCTAACTGATACTGTAGAGGTCCGCATTCCCACACGACTTGTGTAGGCCCCAACACAGTGTCATGCTTTGTAGGACTAAATTGCAATGTCATGAGCAAAAGTAGGTGATTAACCAATTCAGTGGGTGCAGAAGTGGTACATGTAGAAAAACCCCACAAATGAATAAATTGTCTAAATAGTCTAATAAGCTGAATCTGCTCAGCAAATCGTCCTTCACATTCATTCATTCTGAATAAAGTGCAGCGCGCGTAGTAAGCAGCAAGGTACAAAGAATTAGAGGTACACAGTTACACACCACTATAGCACTCGGTGCCACCCTGGGGTGGGATGTGCTGTGGTTGCATCATTTTTGGTGGGTGTCACTGACAAATGCATCAAGTTTAAACATAGGTTTATTCAGCCTCAGCTGTGGAAAGTGCTCTAGAGAAAGTCCAATACACAACAGTTAAGCCTTATAAAGTCCAGTGTGGCATACGGCAGCCTGCTTATTTTAGGAGAAAATCATTTGTATGAGAATAGAGTGTCAGTTATTGGATGTCATTTACCCTCAGACAGGACTGTGGGCATATTTATGTTGCTGGTGGGAGCAGAACCAATTGTGCTGATTTATAACATAAGCTGAAAAATTCTAGCAGGAGCGGAACACAGTCCCACGCAGACCTTTACCAGAGAAGTTGCCTTTCACACACAATCCTATCTATTTTACCTGGCTCGCAAATGCAGGTGTGCCGTTCCCAGTCATCAGAGCAGCGACTGTGGGCAGGGCAGGGGGAGGAGTTACAAGGGTTGCCAACGCTACAGCCAGTCTCCACTTTAATGGCTCTGGATGGGCGGGGCAAGGCAGGGGAATCTGGACGCACCCCCAAACGCACGCCCTATAAAAACACACATATAAACAAGGACAAATTCACCACACGCTCAAGAGGTGTGCAACTTATAGTCTATTAATAAAACCACAACATAAATGCATATTTGCATAAATGCATACCTTATCACAATCAACGATTTTAACAACAGCAATTTATAATCTGTTGTTAAGTATTAGTACAGACATGAAGCTGCTTACACCACATATGTTGGTATGCTGTAACTGTCGGTAAGCATGAGTAAATAAATCTAAGATGGATGCTGAAACAAGCTTCCATAAGTGCTTTTAAGAAACTTTCACCACTGTGCTCATTAGCTTTGAACTGATTAATGAACACACGAAGTAAAACTGAAGCAGTGCTCTTCTGAGAGAAGTTGGAGACTAAACGCTTAAGTCAAACTGAAAGCAGGATAGGTGAGTGTTTAATTAGCTCTGGGTGTGTAAGCTCCGGTTAATTACCTTACCGCTCTGTCAAATTAACGACCCAATTAGGAAACGATCATTGCCAATTATTCACCCAACTTAATTATTTGTGAGGCCGTTGAGGCAATGTGAGAGAGGTCTCATCAAAGAAGGTGAGACTGGCGTGGTTGCCATAGTGACGGACCTGTATACAGCCCCGTATTCCACTCTGCACCTCTCCGGCTCCCAGAACACCACCCACGTGCAGATGCTTCACCTTCAGCCCGTGAATCTCACTGCCCACTATTACAGTACCCTGTAACAGAAAGTGAGAGTCAGAAAAGATGAGAGGAGAGATAAGAACAAGAAAGCGAAGCAGAATTCTTTTCATGTTTCAGTTATAATAAGGTTATATGACGGCCCGACTGCCCATCACTGTCTCTAAAGAATATATTACAATATATTGAGTATTAAATACATATAGTTAAAGTTAAAACCAATGAGAAAGCTTGTTTTCTACTCAGGTTGCAAGATTCTGCTGATAGCATAACAGGCTATAACTGTACACCTACACTGAGAAGCAAAAATATTGGGACAATGTGGTATTCCACTCTAACCTAGGTGTCATGGTGGAAAACATCTTGGACTGTGTGTATGTGTGTGTGTGTGTACCTGGTACAGTCCAAAGTCCAGTCTGACAGTAGCTACATAGCGTGTCTCTCGTCCACTCCGGATGTCTCTTAGCTCCAGCTGTAGATCGTGCCAGCGGCCGTCACACACCTGCACCTGGTCCAGCCTCAAGCGCACAGGCTGCGCTGACCGACGTGCCACAGAAAAGACCAGCTGACCCCCTGTCAACTGCAAAAACAAACAGCTCTTCTTTCAGTACAGTATAATGTAACACCTATCAGCTCAGCTCAGTATCGAACAGATAATGGATGCGGTGCCCCATGGGTAAATGTCATAGAAGACGTATATAAAAGAGATAAAGCATCTTTATACTTCATAAAGTGAAATTCCTGCCTTGTATACTTCGTCTTCTTTTCTGGTGTACACTGTATCTAATAAACATTGGACTCCATAAAATATTATTAAAATGTTATCTGAATATCTGTAGTTAGTATAGTTTTGTTAAAACATTAAAAAATACAATTTTATACAAATGATTTGTGTATGTAAAAAAACTGCAAGCATTAGTGCATTAGGGGTTTTCTTTTGAGGTAAGAGTCACAAAACAACCTGAAAAAGATTAGTCCAAACACCAAGTCAAAGCACTGCAGGTCTACAGTTAAAAAACAGGATTATGAATGCTCCAGAAAGGAAACTTGAGCAAGTAAGGTAAAGTAAAATATCCAAACAAATAGTAAAGAGTCTACAGAGTGCAGGAGTGTAAGAAGAGAAATAATACAGAAACTACACTACAAGATGTAAACCTCTCACCACCACCAAAAACAGGAGAATGAGGCTGGAATTCACAGAGAAACACAAAGATGAGCAAAGAGTTCTGGAGTTCATACAGAAAGCGAAAGGAGAAAGAGACGGACTACACATGATAAGAAGAATGTCAGTTTACCACTAGGTTATACATTGTTGCTTCTGGATCTGGCTTACTGGTCTCCACTAATGATATAACTTGCATTGGCAGCAGCACAGTGAACTCTCAAGTGCATAAGCACCTTGTCTTTCCATGACTAAGCAAACACTTCCAAGCTCACAGAGCTCTTGCAAGTTCAGAATCTACAGCTTTTCCAATAGTGAGTCCACATGTCAGCTTATGTACTTACATATTAGTATGGTGGACTGTCGGTTCTAAATGACATACATCTGGATATTTCTGACATTAGCTGCATGGTTTGTTTCAATAAGGTGCTGGTGAAGTAGTTTTCTCTTGTGAGCAATGTTTGTGTTGATTGTGTTTGACTGAGTGCAGTTCACACACACTTTACAGAAAGCTGTATTTATTCTGCTGCGTTTTAATAAATGCGTTTTATTTCCTCTCCCCTCGTCCAGCACATCAACCACCACACCCAACCCCAACCATTCCCCCTATCTTCCCCTCTGTTGCCATACATGCAATTTGTCCACCCACCTGTAAAGTTCCAGTGACTGCCCTGCTGTCTACCAACACCAGATTATTTTCACACACACACAGAATGGACAGCTAGTAGACCATGAGTAGATATTCACCGAATTTGACAAAAAGTTTATTCGATTAAAGTATAATACTGAACCTTTAATCAAACAGTTAATCAGAACAAAACTATGGAAAGCTTACTGATTTAAATTAAATTGAATACGCATTTTATTTGCCATAAAGGCTCAGCAGTGATGTCAGGGAACGCGCCACTGTGGCACATACTGAGGTAAGGATGGATCAGAACTGATCCCAGGATCAGATATTGGGTTGGTACCAAGTTCATTTACCCAAAAGACATGTAACAGCTGTACAGCTCAACCAGCCAAAAATACTAGTAAATCAAAATGTGAGCTCCTCTAAGGTGATAGCCTTGGTAGCCTTGGGTGTGATTCCTCATGTCACAGTGCTACAGAGACTGCTGTTAAGTCAGATGAGGAGAAAAGGTTAAAAATACGAAATGCACTTTACACACAGCAGTTCTAATGTGGAACAAAACCCACCCTTCTCCATTGCAGTGCTCCTCCATACAAGGTAACTAATGAAGCTTGCATATCTAGGTAATGCAGGTCATTTGACTGTTATATGAGATATAATGCACTCATGCACACTAAGTACTTCATTCTACATACTGCAATCCATTATGGTATTGAACTTAGTTTCCAAAAGTACAAATGTATACAATAAATTTAGCTTTTTACTGTATTTAGGTTCCGCAGACCTGTAAGGTAGGTGGTGTTTGGGTTCTAAATAAGGTGTGGATTAAAAAGGGGTGGACTTGAAGTAAGTGATGAAAGTAATAGTAGAGTAAGAGTAGAAAAGAGCGTTAAACTCACCTGAAAGATTAGATGTGTGTATTGCTCAGCCTGTGCCTGCAGCAGGACGCCCTCTTTGGCTCGGGTGCGGAACACCAGCCCCAGATACCAGGGTGTGCTAATGGTGACATCATTCTTGAGATCCCACCACAGAGCACTGTTGCCAAGGAAACGGTGGGGGTGTGGCATCACTGCAAAAGAGGCGGGGTCATGTAATCAGCTGGCAGCACAGGGCTGGTTTTAAATCAAAGCCATCTTATCTCATCTCATAGCTCTAGTGATCCAAACTATCTAATTATCTTCGTCTTTCAACAAGCTGTGTTTGTTTTGGTAACAGACGGCAAGATGCCTCGTCCCATGGAGTGGAAGACTCAGTGATCTTGTGAATATTTAATG
The DNA here is from genome assembly GCA_024036415.1 of Prochilodus magdalenae. NCBI lineage: Eukaryota > Metazoa > Chordata > Actinopteri > Characiformes > Prochilodontidae > Prochilodus > Prochilodus magdalenae. Next base: position 110,023 of record JAMWET010007157.1, read on the forward strand.
CCATATGCACAGAAGGCCAACAAAACTGAAGAGATGTGTAATAAGAGCACCAACACGAAGATACTTTAATTATTTGTCAAGTAAATCACAGGAAATCAAAGAGAGACAATGAAAGTGTAAAATTAGAATAGAAGGGAGAGAGAAAATAGTTAGAGCTGAAGATATATAGATTGCATGAGGATGTAAGTGCATGTATTAGGGCCCAATCAATATGATTTTTTTTTGTGGCCAATCCTGATATTGATTATACAAGACCTCACAGTGTCACACAGTAGTCAATTATCAATAGTTAAGCTGCTCAAACTCAAATAAAAAATAATAATTTATTAAATAAAGTTTTGCTCTACCTTTAGGAGGTTATGAATTTGCCCCCCAGCAATACCATAATCAACAGAGTCAGTAATGTTCTGTAGTATTTTCGATGAATCTGATAAAGGCTTAGGTAATCAACGTTAGCTGGTTTTAAAAAGCTCTAGTCTGTATATGTGTAATGTGTGTCTCACCATGGCTGCAGTCCTTGCCCCCAAAGCCCAGAGGGCAGTCACAGGAGAAGGTTTCCCAGCTGACTCTGCATGTGCCTCCATTTTGGCAGGGGTTAGACTTACAGAAGGGAAGCTTAGCACTGCAGCCTATCAGAGCCAAGCAAAGCAAAATGACTTAATCAAACTACATCACACTGTATTGAAGAAATCACCCACAGGTACACTTCTCTGTTAAATCATTATTTAGCCTAAACCAGCTCTTCACCCTGAGGAAGACTGCAAACATGTAATATTCAAAACACAAAAAGTGTCCCCAAACTTCTGAACTGCATGTAAATGACATCATTACTGCCACATTGAACAGAACAGATTTTGGAATTAACAGTTTAAACATCACACACAAACCAGCATATTAATCCCCCTTCCATACACACATATGGGCACACACCTGGCAGGGTGCCATTGTTAGCTACGTATCCTGCCATGTCCACCGGTCTGTTGTCAATGTGCAGATCTTTCATACAGCCAATAAACTCTCTCGTTCCAAATGGAAAATTGTCTGGAACGTTTGGCACTCCACCCAGAAACAACGGCCCAGTTAGATCCAAAGATCTGAATAAGAGAGTGAGACACACAGAGTCAGTGTAGACACGGAGATACAGAGACATAGAGGCACAAAGAGAGAGAACGTTTGAGAGTGTGAGAAACAGAGATATAAATTGAAGGGGGGAGAGACAGACCAGAGAGGGAGAGAGGGAGAAATAGTGGGGAAGAGAGATGTGGAAAAAAGGGACAGAGGGAGACAGAGACACAAAAAGTGAGAGAGTGTGATAAAAAAAAGAAAGTGATAAAGAGGTATGAGGCATAGGGGGAGTAAACAGGGAGAGAAAAAAGAAAGAGAGGAGGAAAGATAGCATGAAAGAATATAAGAGAGAAAGATAGAAGCATACATAGAGAGAGTGGAGGGCGGTGGAGAGAAAAACAGAGAAAAAATCAGAGAAAGAAGACAGAGAGCGAGAGAGAGAGTGCAAGAAAGAGAAAGTACAAAAGTTTATAAGTGACAGAGTGATTATGACTGATTATTGATTATTACTAATATGGATACAGACAGATGTATGCAAATGGTTGGTCACCTCTGGTCAAAGTACACCCTTGTATCCTGTGTAAAGGTTATAACACATGTTGTATTTTTGTTTGATTTATTTTTCTGATATGTTCACCCATATAGAAACAGGGCACTGTTTATGTTTGTCCCCCGAAATGCTAAATCCTGGTCTTAGAGATCTGTCATGCAGCAGAGTTTAGATCCACCCCTAATCGAGCTGGTGTGCTGGATCTGGACTCTGCAGGGTGGTAGATCTCTAGGACCAGGATTGAGCATGCTGTCTGCTGTAGAGGATCTTAGAAAAACAACACAATATACCATTTGACCCAGGGTGTCCTAACATGATTGTAGCCTGGCTCTGTATGGTGGGCCTGAGAATGTATCTCTCTGTGTGTACTCACTTCTTGCTGCTGCTCTGTTTGCCCTGAGCTGCACAGCTGTAGTTTCCCATCTGAACTCCAAACCTGAGTGCAATGGCAGTGTCACAGTCATCCACACTCACCACCGCCACCTTCTCATCAGATGGACCCTGAACCTCCCCACTCACACTCCGCTTAGGCTGCAACACATACAGACACCTGTCTTATTGCATTGTTTATTAATTTATCACTCACACATCACTGAAACATGGAGACCTTCTGCTGTAAAGTGTGGAACTTATGACTACATTCGTCTTCCTTATTAAAGATGGAGTTGCAGAATTTAAAAACCAAACTTTTATCACATTTGTGATACTAAAATGCAACTGACACCCTGCTAAACTACACTAACACAGATGCATCTATTAACATGCACACACAGACCGACCTTGTTATAGTAGTGGATGTGGACAGTGTGCCAGTTCCCATCACTCAATCCTCCAGGCAGGTATGGACTCACTTGTGTGGAAGACTCACCTAAAGAAAAGAACACATACAGATCAGGCCCACACCCTTATACTCACATAAACTAGGAATATAAGCTTCCCAGTACTCATTAAGTACATCCTACAGCTTCCACACTTTACAGAACACATGCTTTAGAGCTTTTTACAGAAATCTGCTGGGATATTTTTCCACACCTCCAAAGTCTTCAAATCTCAAACACATTCTGTAATGTTGAAGTCTGGACTCCAGGGTGGGCAATCCATGGTTCTGAGAACACCAGCAGCTTTTTGACAGCTACACATCCTTGTGCCCCATAACGTTGGGTTGTCTTCTCACAGCGGAAGAATGGACGGAAACATATTTGGCTGTTTTCAGATCTAAAGCGTGGAGCCTGATGTTCTCCTCGCTCTCAAAGATACTGTTAATCTAAGGATGGTAGTTTCTTCTTCTTTATGCAAGTGGTATTAAAATGATGATCATAGAATTAGATTGTACATACTGGCGGTCTTAGCTGGAAATGGAATAAATGAGGGGTGGTCTCTGACTTTTGCTCACATAATTTTACTGTACACATATACACACACCTGTGGAGTACTTTAGTACCACTTGTCCATCCAGTATCTCCAGAGCTAGGAAGTCGTGTTTCTCATTGAAACGTCCATTATAAAATAGCAGCCCACTGTTCTCTAGAGTGGCAAACCTGTAACACACACATTATATACTTATATTATACATGTCATACATACATAACTATGCATTGAAGTCTGTGGAGTTTCTAAGTCAGTTTCTATGAAATGTATCACTTGATTTACATGTATTATATAAACAGTGTATTTTCTGTATTTACAGAAGTAGTATTTTTAGTATTGTGCAGTATGTTGGTCAATGCTTGTTGATTTAACATGTTCTCTTAAATACATTTGCCATGACATTTGACAAATAACATTAATTCAGAGCCAGAAACACAATCAGTTTAAAGGAGAATTCCACCAAATTGTAAATGTTTCTTGAGATAAAAAAAAAAAAACAATGTCATTCAGAGTGGTTTCATGTGAAAGGCTGCATTCTAGAGAACCTTACAATTTTCATCTGAATCCTTTGACCGAGACATTGTTTTACAGTTGTCTTGGGACAAGGTTTTTCTTTTTTTTCTTTTAAATAATACATATATTTTTAATAATAATACTTTTTTATCCCCATTAACCCTCTGGCTTCTCAGAAGCAGGCTCGACATCTGTTTTGGGGGACTTTTAATATTTTAAGTTTATAAGTAATATTTTTGCACCCCTGCATTTATCAACATTGCTGTTATCTAAACAGAACCTCAAAAAATGATAACTTTCTTTACTTTCTTAGTATTTTTGGTTCATTCAATATGACATTTGTACACAATGTCAAGGCTGACAGGTAGTTTCAAATATTGTCAAAACTGAAAATTGACAAAAACAGAGAGACAACGTTCTCACAGCAGTGATATCCAGTGCTATCCAGTCCAGTATCCAAATGTGACTAACTGCATTTTTTTCTGTAAAAGACAGATTATTGAAAATGCATTTATGTTGGAGATGTGCAAGCAGGATGCTCCATGAACAATTTTACATCAAACCACTCTGAATGACTTTGTTGACAACAGTAGCATTATACACAAATTGTGGGAAAATTGGTGAAATTTTCCTTTAGCTCAAATGATCATGCTGTTTTCAGTCAAATGCTCAAATGCGTGTAGACAAACTTTCTTTAGTGTGTGTGTGTGTGTGTGTGTGTGTGTGTGTGTGTGTGTGTGTGTGTGTGTTTGTGTGTGTGTGTGTAAGAGAGAGAGAGAGAGAGAGAGAGAGATACAGCTTGCTTATGGCCAGTGTCCCTGATGGAGCCTATAGAGTATGTGCGTGCATGTGTGTGTGCATGTTTGTGTGGATGAGAGAAAGAGAGAGAGAGAGAGAGAGCGAGAGAGAGAGAGAGAGAGAGAGAGAGAGAGAGAGAGAAAGAGAGAGAGAGAGAGAGAGAGAGATTTGAGAAAGATGAATAAATATAGAAACAAAAGTAAAGAGTGAAAGAGCGGTATGGGGAGAAGATAAAGATAAAACGTTGTAAGGTATCGAGGGAGACGAGACTTAGTGGTGCTTTTGTTTGCGTACTGTAAGTATTGGATGGCGTTACTAAATAAATGATCTCTTCCGCATATCATGGGGATTCAAACCCAAAATCCATTATATGACCTCCACACTATAGCAACCAAAGTCTGACCAATCACAGGACATGGCAACACAAGATAGAGCACTCACAATGGGAAAGAGATGAGAGGAAAAGAGAGAGAGAGATGATGAAAGAAAAAAGCGAAAGAGTGTGAGTGTGAGAGAGGATAAAAGAAAGATGGAGAGAAAAGGGAGGAAATGGAGCAAATCCACAGGAGCGTGAGGTTTAAATGAAACAGCATAGATAAAAAGCGAGACAGAAAAGCTGGCAAAACCCAGTACACCCAGTATCCTCTCTCTATCCCTTTATCCCTTTCTGTCATTCATTTTTTGCTTCACAGATGGAAAAGTGAGACATTTTATAATACTCAGACAGACGCACTGCACCAGTTTGGTTGCACTGCAAAGAACTGATATGAAAACAAATCAATAGAATAGAGGTCCAGATCTAATTAGGAAACAAAGTCTTGTTGCATTAACATGCGGCCAGTGTTATATTTTACTTCTGTCGTATTATTAATAGAAGCATGCTTGCTGTATCAGACTTTTTTCCCAGTGGTTAGGACTACAAAAGCAAACAGAAGGCCTAAACTATTGGCAGAATTATAAAGTAACAGTTGAATAAACAAATCAGGTTTTAGTTTACCCCAAGCGGGATCAATTTTGCCTGAAAAACATAACTCTCAGAAAGTCCTAGATACATACATCACTGACAATGAATACAAGCAGTATCCAAACAGTTAAATGGAACACAGTGACATCTCTAAGTCATTTTTCTTTACTGAAGAGCTACCACGTGTAGCACATGCATTTATTTATATTTATGTATAAATTCCTCAGAAAAAACAGTAACAATAGAACAATATAAATAACATTAAGTCAGTAGTGATTTTAGGTACATACATTGACCACTGCATTAGGTACACCTCCTTGCATCTATACTCATTGTCTGTTTTATCACCTACCTCTACCATTTAAGAGCACTTTATAGTTTGGAAATTACAGACTGTAGCCCATCTGTTTCTCTGCATGAACAGAATAACTACAGTCTATAATTGCAGAACTACAACGTGCTCCTTTATGATAACATGGACACTGGGTGTAGATACAAGGAGGTGTATCTAATGAACTGGCCAGTTGGTGTATGTCTTTGTGTTTATTTTATAATTTCTTGATGTTATTAAATTGAGCTAGAAAAGATTTATGATGGATAAATTGTATATTGTTATAAATTTCATATAAAACATGGAATGTTTATGGAGAGTTTCAAATATTCATGCTCATGGTGCCCCACAGTTACCTTAGCACTAACATAGAAACTAGAAATTCTGTATGAGTGCTAACAGAAACTAGCATAATTGCAGATGTAAATTATCTGCCAATAGATACAAATGATAAAATGACTTAAATCAAGTAAAGGCTGTATAGAAACAATCTCAAAATAAAAATTTAGAATACAATTTGAGACATGTTAATTACATTTAGGTAAGGTATATTTTAAATGAAAGTATGTTTGTACAAGTACAAGATTATTACTCCCAGAGGCCATTGCTCGATGACGTCACACTCACATGTCCCCAGTCGCCCGCTCTAGGTCTCTGGAGTACTAGCCCAGGTGATTTCACTTTACTGTCTGCATATTAGCTTCTCCCAAACACTCTCTCATTGTTTATCCACTCTGGTTCTGAACCTTTTTCTTTTTTCTCGATTCTTCTTTATCCCCATTCGGCGTCGATCTTGTTTATCTCCCGACTTTCTGATCTCCGTTCGTCCTCTGATTGACCATTCTCTCTGTCTATCCCATTAACTCTGGTAGCCTTGCTGACAGTCTTTCCTGGTTCTGACCCATAGCCTGTTTCCTGACTCTGATCTCACTTTCTCCAATCATGTTTGATCGCGTTTCGCTGCTTTGTTATACCGCTTGATTGTTTAATGTGTCGCTCTGGGTTCTTTGTCTTTGACAATTTAGAAGATTAGAAATATATAAATCCTTAATTCTGACAAGCATGTAGTTTTAGGATCATTCTAAAAGTGCTCTGTGTTAAACGCTGTTTGCCTATTTGTTGTAACACAGTCATTCTGTTTGCACACATACGCAGACTGAGAAATCTGAAAGAAATCAGAGTAAGGGTTTACATGCACTGAGAAGCCTGCCTACTGAGCTAAAAACCCAGCTTTCATTCGTTGATTTCCTTCTGAGATTTCTGGCATCCGAGAAATCAGAGTGTGCTGTTTTTACATGAACGCTTAAAGATCCCATTAAAATCCTTTATTACACATATCAGCTTTTTATTATGCATTATAAGCACAACGAGGGCATATTATTACAATCTTATATCCTCTAGCACTACATTGTAGCAGTCTAAGCAGTATGTTTGCTTTTTGTTGTCGAGCAAAACAATGCATTTGAGTACTCACGAGAGAGAGATGGACAGGTGGAATCTCTGGCGCAGCCCCCTGAACATGATGAAGGATTTTGGGGGAAATGAGCGTGTGGTGACGGTGCAGTAGGGTCTCTCATAGCCACCCGCTGGGCATTCGCAGCGGAACCCACCACCAGACAGCTCCCGACATGTCCCTCCATTACGACACACACCTGCCACACAGCGTCCAGCCCGGCGGTCAAACTCACACCGTTCACCTGAGAGAGGAGAGAGTGTGTTTAAGGGACTATGGCCACTGACTTTAGAATTTCTGTAACACTGAATATTAATTCAACAACAGGTTTTGAAAAAAGATCACTGAACAAAGGTTTACTGTAACTTAACAGGATTTGTCTGCCAAATTTGACCATCAGACCTTGTTATGTGAATATTTATGTACAGTATATAAGCGCTGTCCAAAGAAAAACAAGTATCTCCAAAATTGCAATTTTAACTTAATTTTAAGTTAATGGAACCAGATTTTTCCAAGCAATTTTGAGCCATTTATCAATGTAAAGGGCAGCTACTGTGTTCAAATGATGCATAAGAGTAATAATGGATATACACATTTTTCTTTGGCCAGTGAGGATATATAGAGATATATCTTTAGTAAAACATGATAACACAGTATTGACCTAAAAGACAATGAAGATATCAACAACACACATTATAGCATTGTTCTGCATATCACCTCTGCAGTGGGACAAGAAAGAGAAAAAGCTCTCACTCTTCTGCTCTATTGTGCAAACATAAGCGCTGAATATTGCCAAGAGCAGCGGCAGCAGCTGAGCGTTTAGAGGTAAATGTTAAACTGCAGTCTGCTATGCTAAATTCCATTTAGTCTGGCTGGCTGACTGTCTGGCCTTCCCACTTCGCTTTTTCCAAGAGGAGCAGCCTTTCATGTCTGACTATCTATTTCCCTGTCTGTTTGTCTGTCTTTCTGCCATTTGTCCGTCTTTCTGTTTGATTATCTACTAACCTGTCTGTCACTTTTTCCCCATCTGTCTTTGTTTGTCTTCTATCTTTCCTACTGTCTTATCATTCTGCACATCTATACATGATCCACTTTGTCTATCTTTCTATGTGTCTTCCTCCCTTTTTGCCTCTCTTACATTTTGTTGTGGTTATTACATACCCTCAAAACTAAAAAAAAAATATTATTTATGTCACTTTTTTAATCATTACATTGCCTGAACATTTCATAATAAATAGACCAATAGAAATGACCCAAATTTACTTAGAATGTGGAAGTATATGAACATATATTCCATGGGGAGCCCTCTGGGTCTTTTAGGCCTTCAGAGAGGTATTCCTCCCACCACTTAGAATAAAAAAAAATAAAAAAATCTCATTTTTAAAGCATGAAGCATCTTAGAATAACATTAGACAATCTCAAACTAATAAGAAAGGGTCTAATGAGATACTGAAAAAGAATTTTGAAATAATGAGAAGATCTTTATCTGTATTTTAAGATGACTCAAAATTCAGACACAATGAAATGAGTCATAATAATGAATCAGCCTCTTAAAATGTAGTTTTAATCAACCTTTCAAAAATAATGACTTAACTGAGTCAAATGAGTCAAAAGGATGACTTAACAAAATATTATGCAAAGATGCAATAATGGAAAAATAATAATATAGCGCTGAATTATTATTACTTTTTAGATGGCTTCCATACAGAAGGTCTATTGATTTCTGAGAAGAAAAATACATGTGTGTAATTTTCAGTTATATTTTATTTGATAAAATTCTTTGTTAAATAAACAGAACAGTGTGTAGAGCACTTCAGGGAATGGGTTTCCATGGCCGATCAGCTTCATGCAAGCCTTACATATCCAGGCGCAATGTAAAGCGGTGAATGCAGTGGGGTAAAGCACGGCACAACTGGACTCTAGAGCAGTGAAGACGTTCTCTGGAGTATTGAGAGACAAATCTAGGTTTGGTGGTTGCCAAATATGGTGGAGGGGGAATTATGGGGAGGAGCTGTTTTTCAGGAGTTGGTCTCAGCCCCTTAGTTCCAGTGAAAGGAACTCTTAATGCTTTGAACAATTTCATGCTCCCAACTTTGTGGGAAGAATTTGGGGATGGCCCCTTCCTGTTCTAACATGGCTGCACAATAATACACAAAGCAAGGTCCACAAAGACACGGACAAGTGAGTTTGGTGTGGGAGCACTTTACTGGCCTGCACAGTGTGGAACCACTTTTGGATGAATTAGTGCAGAGACTGCGAGCCAGGCCTTCTCGCCCAACATTAGTATCTGTCCTCAGAAATGAGCTTCTGTAAGAACGGTCAAAACCATTCCAAAACACATTCCTAAACCTTGTGGAAAGCCTTCCGAGAGGAGCTGAAGTTGTTATAGCTGCAAAAGGGTGGGCTGACATCATATTAAACTCTACGGATTGAGAATGGAATGTCAGCCAAGTTCATATGCGTGTAAAGGTAGACGAGTAAATACTTTTGGCAATACAATGTACTGGTAGATAAGTCTGTGTGTTTAAGTGGAATTCAGTGCCCCGTGAACTTGGTGGATGTAGATCGGGCCCTCAGGCTTAACAGTGCTGTTCCAAACGATGTCTGAGCTTTGGAATTGTGCAGGTACAACATGTTGTTAGCAAACCTCTGGCAACAGCTACTGTAAATAATCCAGACAAAAATGCACACAAACACACACAAACACACACACACACATATAAACACAAACAGACGCTACGTTCCCGATCCCCCCTGCAGTGAAAGTGTAAAATCTAAGCAGTGTTTTGCTTTTAATAGCATTCTGAGGTCCAAACTCCAAAATTTCTGACCCCTCCCCCACACACACTCTCACTGACCCCCACACAACACACAAAGTCCTCCCTGCGGGTCTGTGAATGCCAGCTGGTCCTGTATAACACACACACACACACACACACACACACACACACACACACTGTCTCTCTCTCTCTCTTGCTCCCTTCCCGATCCCCCCTGCAGTGAAAATGCAAAATTTCAACAGAGTTTTGTTTAAAAAGCCTTCTGAGCATTCAATAGTATGCAGCACAGATAGGATGACTTTATAGATAAGAGTGCCTGTGTGCTGTATGGAAGCAGACTGCATCTTGTCAAACTGTTGCTCCAGCTCATGCAAGACTGGCGTAAGTATTGACCACTGACAGCAATGTGGATGAGAACGTGTGAGGAGGAATCAGTCTAAATATAAACATACTGGTCACATGTCTACATACTAAAGGCAAATGACCTACACTTGTACTGTAATTCTATACAGCCCATACAGGGAAACTAGGCTGCAAGATTTATTGATTTTGTGATGTCAAAAATAAATAAATAAATAAATTTAACAACACCAACTAATATCAAAATGATCAGGAATGGTTCAGCCTAGATTGTCTAATCAATATAACGCAATACACAGCAACCACTCAGAACTGTGATCATTTTCATATCAGTCATAAATTGAACGATAACAAAACCAGCCTGTTTAATTCTGAGGCGAAGGCAGATCGTTTTCTAGCCACAAGAAACTCCCAAAAAGAGTTTCATAAAATATGGTTGCAAACTGAGAAAAGAACACGCCGACTGTATGGATTAGCAGTGGGTGACTCAGCCTGCCGATCCAGCAGCAGAAGCAGGATCAGAAGCAGTGCATCTGGTGAGCAGACTATCTCAGTGAGCTTTCAGAGGCAGGGCTGTATTAAAACAGCAGGCAGAGCTATATGCCCAACTGGCTTACATCTACTAGCATTTATTATCTCTCCTTCAGAGTGCAGAGTTCAAACACACACTCACATCTTCATCTTACTGTCATCTGTGTGCTTCTACGGTTTGAAGAAACTCAGGCATAGTCTGGATCTGTTCATCCACTGCTACAAATACTTTTTTACATGATATATATGAATAATTTCTCCCTCAGACCTCATAAAGAGAAACTCTGTGTAAAGTTTCCTCCAGTTCATCTCTGTAATACTACTGACACTGTAAAATATTTACTGTATTGCTATAATGTAAATGCTGTACAGTACATTACTCACTACAAGCTGCATTACCTTACTTTACATTATAGTAATTTACTGCACCATATTAATAATAGCAATTGTGACTGTGACTCTACAGCCACTTGCACCAAGAGTAATGTAGCTTCATTCTGATACACACGTTTGGGCCCAAGCCCAAATACCCAGTGGAATAACACTTTAGGACATGGCTAACTACAATGATGACAGTATTTTACAGTGCAAAGAATCACAATAAATATTGTCCAAATCTGATATACCCAACAGTGTAGCTTGCATTTCACTTAGCAGTGGACATTACAGTATATATTTTGGACCGTTTTAGCTAAGCAGACTGTACATCAAACAGAATTCCTTTTGTAATTATTAATGCAATTAATGTGTAGGTACAGATAAATAGTACAGCAAAATGACATTAATAACCCAGAATGGTTAACAAGACTTGAACTTCTCAGCTTACAGTTTTATTTGCTGTATTATAAGTGCTTTCTGGACTGAATCAGGTAGAACATTAAACCCTGCAGTGACCCTGAATCCGGTGTTCATTAATGAACGCTGCTGCAGACTGATAGCAACAGCTTTTCACTCTCAGAGTTACAGTGTCTACAGAGATACACTGCATCAAACACTGAGCTCCACTACAATACATTAGCTGGTGATTCAGCAGAAACACCACCCTTGCATGCTCATGGACTATCGTGATCTGGTCCCTGAGAAGCCATTATAAGCCATTACATTGCACTGCTCGCTTAAACCTAATTAACATCACCCTACCCTACCCCACCCCCACCCACCCCCCCAACACACACACACACCACGCTGCAAATGTAGTCCACCAAGACATGTCCAGCATCCAGTGGTTGCTTCTGTGGTGTTTTCGGGGAGGATTTTTACCCAGTGTTCTATTTTATTTCAATGTGGTCAATTCCACCCACTGGTAATGTCTCATGATTACTAAGCTGGCAGAAAGAGAGACAAAGAGAGAGAGTAAAGGAAAGTAAAGAAGAAGGAGAGAACAAAAGGAAACAATGAAAAAGGCAAGTGGCAGAGATTGAGAGTAAAGAGAGCGTGAGAGAGGTATGAAAGAGGACAGATAGTAAAAGAGGAAGGAGAGAGAAGGAAGAGATTTAGAGATAAGAAATGAAGTAGAAAGGAAAAGGAGTAAATAAGAAGGAAAGAAAAAAGAATGTAGGAGAGTCAAAAATGAAACTGGCCGATGGGAAGAGTAGAGAGGAAAAAGAGGAAGCATGACAAGGAGAGAAGTGCGAGAGAGACAGTGATAAAGAGGGGAGGATGAGAGTTTGAGGAAAAAGAGCACAAAGAAGGGAGGAAGAACTAAGAAGGAGACAGGGGAAAAGGAGAGTGACAGACAGGCTGAGAAGGAGAGAAAGAGAGGGAGAGAGCGCTAGTATTAAATCCACTCTCACAGACACAAAGCAATTACTCTGAAACATTTCACTCTGGCTGCTCCTCTTCACCAAGCACTTAGACTCACAGCACACACACATCTCCACTTACACACACACGTACAGGCATGTACGCACACCAACACACAGAATATGGAAGAGCAGATGAGCAGAAGCATGTGTCTCTAAAGGTAAGAACAATCCATCCAAAACACAAATCTCCATTCTGAAAAGTGCAGTATTTTTAGATTCATCGGAAAACTCATATTCCCACTTGCACAAACGCACTCAGATACCCTGACATCTACAAATAAGCTCAGCCAGACGCAACAGCATGCAAACGCAGCTTTAATATGAGCAACCCAGTCAGGCAGAAATAAAACCTGCAGTACTTTCCCCAAAAGCATTTACCTGGGCAATAAAAATGGATTTCACTCTACGCACATGCCAAACACACATAACACTGCACATCCACTCACTCACAACAAGGGCAAAACTCAGAAGCAGGGCTGGGCAATACAGCTCAAATATGACATCATGATGCTTAAAGACATTTTTACAATTCATGATATGCACTTAAATATTAATTTCTCTAAGGTTAAAGAGTTGGAACAAACCAGAAAACAACATCTGTGTCACAAAATACAGTACAAATAAAAACTAACTAGCATGACTTTCATTCAGTGTTTCACACACTGCACTAAACTACAGCTATTCATACTTTGAACTGAAACAAGCGGTCAGTCGGTATTCCTTATGTACTGGCTATGTTCAGGAAAACATTTCTGCTGTTGTAACAAAACCTTGTATTGATTTAGCTATTTCTCACATAATTAAAAAAACAGTTGGCCTTTACATTGAACCAAAATAGACAGATTTAAACAAGCCATAATTGACGTGATATAGGATCTTGTTACATTACCTTCTGTTACAGTACCAGTCAATAGTTCTTACACACAACTAAAGGGATGGTTTTCATTATTGTATAGACATCTACATGCTTAATAGTTCAAACTAATGAGAAAAATATTACATTGTCATCTACTTATGATATTATATACTTATTATTATTATATTTTGCCATATTGCCACATCTAATATATATTTTGTTGCACAAAAAACTTTTTTGTTCCTAAATATTTAGAACAGACCAATAGAATGCATCCAAAACTGCTTAGGAAAAAAATTCTTATATCAAGCTCCATTGCAAGTTAAGAAAGCTGATTTATTCTCCTGTAAAGTTTCACTTCTGTGATCTGTTTGTAGATGAGGAAAAGTTGCAGTTTGATTTTGTGAAGAGAAAAAACATATTTTGCATTCTGTTTATGGAATAAAGTGCTTGTCAGTGAAGAATGTAAACTGAATACTGTAATAAACCAAGTTATTAGGTTTATATAACCATGTGATGTAAGTTGAATGTACAGCAAACTATGAAATCTCTGCAGTTCCAAAAGTCTTAATTAATGCGATAACCACAGGGGCCAGTGGGCATTTGAACTACTGTTTGAACTGCTGGTGTGATGTCCTACAATTTGTTTTGATGTGAGATCAGTATATTTACATCAATCAATCACAAGAACAGTCAGGCTCAGCAGCAGAATTTCAGCTTCAGGCAGGACATAAATATAAATATATAAAGTCAGAATCCCCACAGTGTGGCCAGGTTAATACACTGAAGATATCAGACTCTCTGTCTACATATAGGCATAAGGGCTGTGGCTGAGACTAGCTGCTGAGACTAGGTGGTTTTCACAAAGCAGGAATTCATACCCCCTTTCCTATCGGAGAGTCTAGTTGAATCTAGCTGAACCCCCATGAAACAAACACAGACTGTATTTATGAACAGGTTTATAGGTTTATTAGGCTCTGTTATTGCATCTGCTATATGTGTGTGTTAAAGCTAGTTCCAGTCAGTGGCCTAGTTTTCTAGCACTCTTTAGTCTTTTTCCAAAAATAGTAAGCTTTGCCCCACTACTGTTAGAGGTGAGGTGTCCCATCCATAGTCACTAATGGTAGAACATACTAATGTAGTACCATTGCACACAAATACACACTTTCAAACAGCCTCAAACTCTGAAAGATGAACTCTTGTATAATATACGTTATACGTTATAGAATACAGTTCACTTTTAACATATTTTTTATCATCAGTGCATCATCAGTGTACCATCGATGTACAATCAGTGGCTGTTTCAAAATTGTTTGCTTAGGTGGCAGTAGGATTGTGGGAACAACAGTGGACTGAAGCAGGAGATAAGATTTGATATTAAATAAGTTTTCATGAAACACGGTAATATAATTCATATTTTTTAAATAAAGGCAGTGGACATCGAGTGTAGCTACAAGGTGGTGTACCTAATAAAGTTTTTTGAAAAAAATCAAATTTCTTTAAATAATGAAACCTTTTGCTCTCACAGCTTTAAACAGCTGAAAAACACTGACAAGTCAGATTGTGTGTGTGTAAAGTGAGACTAAGTATTCTCTATAGGGTAGAGCTGGGACAAAGTTCAAAACATAAAAATATCAAATAAGACATTTTGATGGTCTGTAATTGTATATTGCAATTATGGTCTATAATTGTATATAACATATATACACGCACAGATGACTAGCATTACATATATGTAAGACAATGCTAGCAAAGCTGCTTTTAAACACCATTCAAGCATTGATATCTAATTTATCTGCCATCAGTATTAATGGGGTTCTACTTTCTCCCCACGTTCACAATGTTATCTTTGACCCCACACACTACTTTGACATTCATACAAGTTTTATAGATAAGACAGTATTTTTCCATCTTGGTAATACTCCTCATCTCTGGCTATCCCTCAGTTCCAGGGCAGAAAAAAACTAGGCAAAGCTGAGCCCTAAGTGGCATAACATGAAGCCTTTAATAGTCTTAACAACAAATCATTAAACTAACAGATAAAGGGGTTTACTGTAGGAAGCTTTGTACTTTGATTTCTTTAAATAGTGAAGCTTTTTGCCAACAGTCTTTTACAGAAAGAAGAATTACTCTTCCTTCCATTCACTGTGAGCCTTCTTCTATTTACTGCCTCCAAGAGCGTGCTATGGTAGTATCCGCACAACCGATATGGTGCACAATATGTCGATAAGACCATCCCGCTTCCGGGCACCTACCCCTCTCAAACTCTTCCAACTGCTTGAAATGCTTTCAAACTCTTCTCTGAGGCGCACTTCGCAAAGGATGCTACCAATACAACAGCACAAGTCAGAATGGAAAGCTCGTGCAACAGGACAACCTTATATAGTCAGACAGGTACAAAAGCCTGTCCTTGCTTGCGTCACATGCACGGTCAAGTGTGAATCTTGAATCATTGAACATGTCTCATAATGTCAAACCTCTCCACCAAGTTTTATTCCTATCAGTTGATGGGATGTACAGTTTATCACACAAAAGCCATATTTACAATCATCACAATAAATCAAAGTTCTGGAAAATGGTCTACAATGCACTGGTGACAAGTATGACTTACATTATGCCAGGAGAAGTTCCTTTCTATGGCTCTTGAACACTAATATCTAGTTCATCTGCCCTTGCCATTAATATTGATGGGATTCTGGCGAGGCTTTCTCCCCAATGTCAGAGTTATCTTTGACCCCACACACTTCTTTGACATTCATATCAATTCTATGGTGAAGACAGTATTTTCCCATCTTCGCTATATTGCTCTCTGGCCGTCTCTCAGCCTTGTGACATGGCAGTTACTGTAATGTCCTCTGCTCTGGCCTCTCTGTCAAAGCTCACAATAGGCTACAGCTTATATAAAATGCTGCTGCTAGGATCTTCATCTATACTTAAACTGACTGACACAATATGAGCCCTGTAAAAATCTGTCATGTAGAGTTTAAGCAGTTTCGTTTCATGCAAGTTTTCTCTAGACAGTGATATATTCTATCTTTTTCTCTCTTTCTCCTCAACCCCTCCTCCTCTTTCTGCTGGTTCACTCTTCCTCTACATGCTCACTTTGTTTCTCTCTTTCTCTCTACCTATCCCTGCTGTCCCTGTGGCATGTGTGTTTTGTAATATATTCTCTCTCCCTCATTCAGGGGATGTTTAATTCATCAAAGTCTCAGCTCCCCCCACAGGCTAAACACCCTCCCCCCACCTTTCCGCACATGGTATGACCCTCAGGGGAACCCCATCTGCCCCCACCTTGCTTCCTCCTTCTCTCTCTCCTTTCCAATTCCCCTTCATTCTCTCTCTATCTGCATTCACTCTCTTTCCATATTTCTCCCCCCCTCCTTCACCGCATATCATTTCCATCTCCCTCTTACCTTCAGCGTCTTTCGTCTTCCCTGCTCTTTTCTCCCACACTATCTCCTCAGTTTCATCTTTCTCTCTACTTTTATTTTTATTTTTATATGATAGAACTTTGATTGGCTGAGCCATGTTCAGCATACTTGCCCCGGTTATATGCACTAGTTCCTATATGGTTCTTTGAGTGGTGAATCGGTTCTTGAAATGGAGAATGTGTTGTATATGTTCTATATAGCACCAAAGAGGGGTCTGCTATTGTTATGATGTCAAACTTGTAATTCTTTTGGTACTATATAGAGCCATTGTCTCTGTGTAACCATATACTATTCATTCCCCGTCAATCATGCATAGAACCATTTAAGAAAGCACTAAAGAACCCTGTAAATACAATATAATAACAATCTTTTTATAAGTGTAGACAAACTATCTCTGGCTACTTAGAACCTTGGTGCTATACAGAATCATTTTCAAAAGATTATTTGTAAAACCACATACAACTCACTCTACATACATTTCAGTAACCATTCACCAACAAAAAAGCAAGCTGACCATTTATTGCCCTTTATTACAAGCTAAATAGGCCAAAAGACAGCTAACATGCTAAACCACTGCTAACACAACAAAGGCAACTGTACAGAATTGTTAGCGGATATGAGCGTTATCATTGTATTTTGATAATGTGGTGATTAAGAACTACTCCTGAGGTTTTATGCTTTAAAATAGCTATATTATGACATTTTCACCACAACAATTTTATTACATCACAAAAGCAGTAATGAATTGATAGCAATATTGATGTTCTCCTTTAGCAGTTTGCATACACTAACCAAACTTTTTCATGGTGGAAAAACCATTTTGCTGTAATTATTATAACTTAATAGTATTAAGACACTTATTTATTGACATTTGTGTATTTACCATATTTCTTGCCATTTTTCCTCTGGGTAAGGGTAGGCACATTGCCTCTCATGGCTTATTGCTTTTATGAAACAGTTCTAAAATGTAACTGGATGAGGTTTTTTTATTTGGAATATTTAGTAATATTGCACATGGAAATTGAATTTCATATTAATTCAGTCTAATAATGTATTAAGTTATTAGTTTTTGACCTTTGGATATACAGCCTGTCCCTGCTTACTGCTTTACTGTAATTACTTATTATATATTTATGTAAGCAAATTCTTCGTGCATGCTAGCGTACTTGGCCATCTCTCTCTCTCTCTCTCTCTCTCTCTCTCTCTCTTTCTCTCTGTTTTTCTTTCTTTCATTAATTCCACTGGCTCTTATTCCCACTTACTCTGTGCCCCTCTATTTTATTACTTGTCCTTTAATTTGCTCCTTCTGCGGCTCTTACTCCCCCTTTCCGCCCCTCTCTCTCTCTAATCCACTCTATTCCTCTGTGTTTTACATCCCCCCTAGAAGCTGTGTTATATATATTTCCACATACACACTGCAGCCCTGCATCTAGCCCTGCTGAGTGAATGTTTGTTTCTCTAGACACCTAGCGAATAACATGACAAGCGACATTATTGCTTTTCAAACAGTACAATGCTGTCAATAATTCACTTTAAAAATGAGAATTAATATTACAGTTGTGTTTTAAAGGTGCATGGTAATATTGGATAAGGTATCACACTAACATGCTGTATTGTTAGCTTATTACAATTATAATGATTCGCATTGCTATTTAAAAACATTACATTTAATTGTGATCAGATTTGATAAGTCCTGTAAAAGCATTTTGTATTCAGTTAAATACTGCAGACACAGATTGAGTATTATCAGAATGTAACATATATCACAGTAGCTGGAGGCTGTTTTTAGCAGCTCTCAAGCCACATTGAGCCCACTGTTACTGACACACCAGCCTTTTTTTTTGGCCAAAAATACTCAAGTTGGAACATGAGATCACACAGACTCAGCCTCTCATTCACAAGACATAAAACTTGTATTATCTGAAACTTGTATTACACCAGCAGAATGGGAATGATCTCTGCTACCCGGGTAATCTTTCACTGAGCTCCTATAAAGACTTGACAGTGCCTGCTGGTTCACCAGAGGAGCCATCAAAACATGGGCCGTGTTCCTGATCCTCCATGAAGCTTAATCTTCAGATACAAGACTCTCTCAATCCACAATCATTTAGTGATTCAGGGCTGAACACAGTCTCACTGGTTGTGATATGTGCCACCACATGAATGTGGCAGACAGGCTACTCTATAACATTCACTGTAATGTAAATTAAAATATTTTGTTTTTATAGATTTTTTTTTCCTGGTCCTTCATGAAATTACCTATATTCACATAAAGTAATAGGAAACATATAGTAATGTGGTGTGATATGGCAGGGATGATATTTCCCAACACAGAATAATAGAAACTGACCAATAGGCCACGTTTAGTGCCCAGCTAATGGCTCTTAATATGTTATGCTCCTGGTGAACATCCTGCAGAGCTTAATTGCATCTGATTCTCATGTTCTCATTCTCCTGATGTCTTGATGAGCTCAGTCAGGTGTGGTAAATTAGTAAATGATTAAAAGCTGCACAGTGAAAGGTTATGAGCGAAAACTGTAATGCCTTTTTATATATAGTACAATCAAGCAGGAATCTCAAACAAACTGGAAACACTGAATCCAATCCTTTTTTTCTGCAGCTAAACATTTAAATCTAATATCCTTAAATGAAAGATATTAAGATATTAAGAAATGAATAGAATTATAAACCGAATCAAAAGAGAATCCATACTCAGAATCAAAACGTTGGGTACAGTTTTGCTACCGTTCCCAAGTCAAAACACAGTGCAGCATGGTTTACACAACAAATGTTAGAAGACATGCTTGTCATAAGTATTTTATGGTTTCTCACTTGCCATAATTGCAACCCTTGTGTCACAATGTTCGACGCCAACACCATTTCTGTTTCGATAAGCATTTTGCTACATTGTTTCAGGATAAAGCGCAGCTCATATCTATGGTCCAAACTGTACATGTTCAGCAGAAATGGCAATGCTATCAAAATATTCTTCATCTACTGTTAGACGTGAACTCACTTGATTCAGTTTAGCACTAAAATAAAACACTTTATGTATGTATTTATACCACTACTAACAATAGGAATGATTATTAGTAGTACTAAAGGTACTAGTAGTATTAATGGGAGGAGAAGTAACAGAATGCTAGTCAGTTCTAGTATTCACATTTTAACATACAGTTACTGCTCTTGCACATTTTGCATGTGTCTGGCCTTTATTCCCTATTATGTTATGTGTCTTTTGTATGTTTGTCTTTGTACTGTACTTATTATTCATCTATTTTTTAATTACTGCACTGGGAGAAGTAGACTGACAGCTGTACAACCCTGAATTGGTATAATGACAGTTAAGTTGAATTGAATTGACTTGAGTTTAATTGAATTGAATTGAATTGGATTGGATTTAATTGAATTTAATTGAACAGAATTGAACTGAACTGAATTGAATTGAATTGAACTGTTGTAGCAGTAGTAATTTGTGGTGAAGAAGAATTGCAAAATATACTCAAAAGTGAATTCGACCAATTTTTCAAAAGACTAAATAATACAATGATTGAAATGTAAACAGAGTCCATTAGAGTAAAGTTATATTATAGAAACATAAATTTCTTTAAAGAGGTGATATAAAGTTACCATGTCTAAAACAATATAGCCATTTTATTTACTGTCCAATACCAGTGAACCTACCCATATCTTCTGAGTTTAATGATGTTAATGATGGTAAATAGTAATAAATCACTTTGCAATTCATGTATTAAAACAAATAAGTTAAAATCCATTTTAAAACTTCACAAAATCACTGTATCAGGCACATTTTAGAGGTAGATATCTGGTTACTATCATCATCACTGTGAACAATTCTGACTATTCTGGTTATATTTCAGCCATTCGGGAGTTCGGGGAAAAAATGGGCAGAGTTTTCCTTTAAATTGTGAACAATATTAAAATTCTAAATATGCAACATTCGTATAAGACCACATTTAAGTTTACTACATTAGAATTAAGAACATAAGAATTAACATTAGATAAAAAATTATTTGGTTCAACTGATACTTTAAAAGGTGTATCAATAAAAAGGTGTGGGAGCTTGGCTAAACAACACCCCGTAACTATAGTACAGTCACAGTAAATTACTTCAAATATCACAGCTTGATTTAAAACTTTTGGCCTTTAGTGTATAAGGGGAATGTAAAAGTGTGTATGAATAGACTCTGCCTTTGCTTTGCTGTAGACAACTTTATCTTCTCCTCTGCAGTTGTTACACTCTTCAACTTTCCTACCTCTCCTCATTATCATCCTCTCTCTTGCTTCTTCCTGTCTCGCTCTCTCTCTGCTGTACTGCTGTGTGCATCTCAGAAAGAACTGGCAGGGCGCTTCAGGCAGGCCCAACTACTGAAAGTTGTATTTTACCTTACAGACTACACACTCACACACAAACACACACTCCCTCACCTGTGTAATCTTCAAACACACACAGACACACACAGACAAATGCACACACATGCACACACATGCACACGCACACACTCCCTCACCTGTGTAATCTTCTCTGCAGATGCAGGTGTATCCTCCCTCCCTGCGTGCACACACTCCTCCGTTCAGGCAGGGATTAGAGTAGCAGAGATTAATCTCGATCTCGCAGTAATCTCCGGTGAATCCGGGTGGGCAGCGGCAGCGCAGGCCTGCGATTGGGTGGATGGGCCGGAAGAGCATGGAGGAGGAGGAGATAAAGGGGGCGGAGCTGTTGAAGCGCAGGACGCTGATGCACTTCATGTAGTTCTGACACGGCTCACGCAAACACACATTATCATCAAACGGCAGCACCTGCGGACAACAAACAGATCCGTCAGAGTGTGTGAGTTTCTTATCAGTGTTCTGGCACTTTGATGGCAATGTTGGTTTTGTTTGTGTATCATTACCATCAATGTTAGATGTGTAACATAGCCTAGACTCTTCCTGAAGTGTTACAACCACAGTGAAATCATGACTGTAGTTCCCTATGCAACTTTACACTTTACAAGCTCCACTTCTCAGGCACATCCAGCATCTATCAGCATAGGAGCTAGAGTTTTGGGGCGCTGCTTTTCGTTTTGGATTTAAAATAAAAAGCTTCAGAGCTTAAGGTGTGAGCTTAAACTGTCATGACGTATTTTAGTCATGACAGTTTTTTAGGGCACCTTACTGATTACTCTTTAGATGTTTCTAGGGAAGGACTAGAAGGAAGGAGTGTTCAAAACTGGGGTTCAAAATAATTAAAAGATAAATGAAAATGAAAAAACCATCTGCTAGACCACCAAAACTGTCACCATCAGATCAACAGTATTTAAGCTTTTGTCTTTGCGAGATCTGAAAAAAAAACACAGGTGTTCCTGTACAGTCTTACGCTTAATGTACGCTTAAAGTACATGTCAGAGGCAGAAACTTTCTTGCACAGAAACCCCTTTCTCAGCTGCATGAATTATCCCTGTTGGATTTAAAACCCTTTTCTCTGTTACAAGGTGAGGTCATCTCGTAACGTAATTCTTATTGGCTGCCTGCCGTCAGGCTTAGCACAACAGTTCAGTCCTGCTTTAGTCTAGCTTGATGAAGAAGGATCTACTAACTTGTTTAAGCAGACTTTCAAGATCAAACCCAGGTTAAAACTGATACCTCAGAACTAAAGCCACTGTAAGTACTCCACAGCAGTGCGGAAGAAGAAGAATCATCTGGAATTTGACCAATCCAACTTTTTAAGCGGTGCTTAAAGACACAAGAGCTTTAATGAACACTGAAATGACCTACGAACACTGAAAATGAGCATATTAGGTCCCTTTTGTGTTAAATGTAGAGTAAATGCAACCTATAAATGTGTAAAACTAACTATGTAATATGTTATGCAGTAGTATAACTGATATCATTTAGATAGAACAAATATTCATGTACTGTAAAATGAAAGTATATTAAAACAAGGCTTAGAAGCATGTCATTGGTGGACTACTGAGCCATATATGACAGAAAAAAATAACATTATAATATATTTGGGTGTTACCTGCATCTGAGCGAGCATGTTGAGTCTGGGTCGGTTGAGGTAAAGCTGCTCCTCTAGAGCTTCTGAAGGAAAGAAGTGTCCCCCCGGCAGCGCTGCTGAAAAGCTGACATTCAACACACGCTCTGCCTCGGCGTCCGGCTGAATGTTAAAAACAAACACATCATCGGGGGCGACGGACAGCACCGAGGACACGCCTTGCAGGAAGTGAGACAGCAGCGGGGACAGGAAGTGCTCCTGGGACATGTTCTGAAGTCGGACAGTCACACTGCTGCTCAGCATGTCCTCTGTGATAATCAGTACTCGCAACACGCACTGCGCACTGATGCTGTGAACTCCATCTGAAAAACGAGGAGAACAGAAAGAGGAAGAGTGAAAATGTTAAAAGATGTCAGTTAATTCTTGTTGTAAATGTACAATAAACATGTTTACCTTTAACTTTCAGCTAAAAAAGCTTCTCTTCTCTGTTAACAGAATGATTTCACAATACGGTAGTTGTGTTTGCTTTAAAACATGAGACAGTGCTGCCTAAACCTGTCTGTACCGCCTCCCTGATGGCCCACGTTTTAGTAGTGTTAAGTAAATGTTATGTATATAGCACATTTACAACCAAAGTGCTTTACAATCAAAGATTCCTACCCTCTGTTCACCACTTTCACACAATACCTCCACACAGGCCCAGACACAGTTCAACAGTTTTACAGCTGCTGAATGCTAAACGCTAGAAATGTGGTTTTAGCTTCCATTTAAAAACAGTCACAGTTCAGAGGTGTCTAATGTCACTTGGGAGAACATTCCAGAGTTTTGGTGCAGCAATAGCAAAGGCGCAATCCCCTGGTTGTTTGAGATGAGACTGGAACAGTCAAGAGTGATTGGGATGCAGACCGTAACAATCTCGGAGCCACATATATACAAAACATGTCCACGAGCCTATTCAACGCTTTAAACACCATCAATCATGAACTTAGTTATTTTTCTCTTTGTGGAAGATGGATTAAGAATAAACCAGTTTCAAAAACAGAATGTAAAACTGTGTATATGACAGTAAAACACTATATCACAGTCAGTCAGTTGGTAAAATACATTCTTCGAGAATACTGACAGTTTTCATGCAGTATAGCAATTTGGTGAAATTCCAATAAAGTAAAATCTTGCGTCTGATGTGTATAGCTTTGATGCATATAATGCACTGGCATATTTAGCATGTCTGGGTAGCCATTCTCCCCTGCTGCTTTGTTCCATATAAAAGCATCTGCTTTACGTGTCTCCTTCTAATCTGGTGCAACAATATTGATTAGTAAGCTGTGATGGCGTAAGGCATTTCTAATGGTGCTCAGTGAAAATTCTAAGGGTTGTTCAAATTAAATGCATGGTTTAAAAGCACAAAGCACTTTGTGCTGGCAGGAAAGACGCTTTTCAGTTGCTGTGTGCACTGTTCCATAGCGCACCGCCTGAACACGCCCTTGCAATTTAATAAGCCTGAGAATCCCAAAACCCTCCATGTAGCAGGTCACAAAAGTAAGAAAAGCTTCATCTGTGCCCTGAAAAATTTTATTAATTAGTCTGTATAAAACATATTTTAAGCCGAGACTGCCATTTATACACTGTCCAACAAGCTATATGTTGATATCATGGTGCAAAACCCTGAGAGATGTTGTGAACTTGTGTTACTCTGTATCTTTGCACTACAACCGCTACAACACGGAGAGAAGGAAAAATCTTAATGTCACCCTTTACAGACTCGTGTGTGCAATGCTGCTGATAAGTATGTCCCCAAATAGACACACAGACACACTCCCACACAAACGGGTGATAAGAGAGGATTTCAGATAATGCTCCATCTCTCTTCTCTCCTTAAACTGCCAGCATCCTCCCATTTGAATTCCTAACCCAAATTACCCAACGGCCCACAGTCTTTCATACACACGCTACTTCAGAACAGCATGGCTCAGGCATCCCTCTGGAGGAGAAATTAGCAAGTCAAAACCTGTTTTCTTTCTGTTTTTATGTGATCAAGAACACTTTTAAACGCATGCTGCAACAAACAAGGCTAATGTCAGAGAAGATTTGGGTAAATTTGGGCGGGAAAAGAAGCACAACGTGAAATGTGTTTTAATGTCACAGGCTTTCTCCTTTACTAAGGAGATTACTCTCTCCTTTGATGAAGAGACAGGCAGAGAGGAGGGAGAAGAATACAAATAAAAGGATGAGGAAGAACAGTTGAACAGAGGAAAGAAGCTGCATGAAAAAAACAGTAAGTACATGAAAAGCTAAGGATGGAGAGAAGAGTAGAAGATGAAGAAGAAGAAAAAGAAGAAGAGTGGGGGAAGTATGATGGATGAAAGTTAAAAGAGAAAGCAGAAAAGAAAAAAAGAAGTGTAAAAATCGGAAGAATGAGAAAGGCTGGAGATACAGAAAATAAGAGGGAGAAGCAGAAGAAGAGAGGAAAAGCAAGGAGGGGGAAGAAAAGAAAAGAAACAAACAAGCACAAGAAGAGGGGAGGAAAACAAAACATATAGCAGGGAGATGGTAGAATAAAGAAAGAAATAGAAGAGAAAGGGAATTAAATAGAGATGAAAAGCAGACCTGTACCTGAACAACAGTAAAGATAGGAAGAGATGGAAGATAGTGAGAAAAAAGAGTAGATGACAAACAACAAAAAAGGGAGGAGGTTAAGGGACATGGTAGAAGATAAAGAGAAATGAGAGAGGGCAGGAGAAGCAGGACGAAAGATGGATTAAAAGCAGACCTGTAACTGAACAGTAGAGACAGAAAGACATAAGGGCGGAGTGAAAGTGAGAGGAAGAGGGAGAAAGCGAGTGAGAGAGAAAGACAGAAAGGGGGGGGGGAGCGGGGACAAAAGAGAGAAAGTGAGCGAGAGACAATATGAAGGAGAATAAGAAGGAGGGGGAGGTGGGGGAAGACAGAATTGGCAGCTGGTTTGATTACAGGATTAACGGGGTCTGACTCCCTACTGACCCTCACATACACAAACACACACAAACACACACACACACTCATGTACACAAATTGATGCGTGCGTGTAACGAGCTCACACACACTGTGTTTAAACACACACTCTGCTGTGACTGAAATGCGTCCCCACTCCATCATTAGCACTACGTAGCGGGAACTATCTAGTTTAATACAAAATAAAATATGTGAATCAATCATCTGACATTTCCTCACCAGCCTGCATCAGTGTTCATATAAGGACACTCACATTAGCTGCTTAAGCTACTCTGCAGTTCAGAGTGAGAGGTTTTGGCTAATGCTCCTCTGTCCTTTGCTCATAAACGAGACTGGCAGTGCATGTTTTACAGCGAAACTACAGCAACTGAACATTCAGCTGGTGCACTGATCTTTGGTGCTAGAAATAACGAGCACATGGCAGGAGATTGTTGTGCCTTCAAAAGCGACCTATCCACTTATCAGTGCCCTACAACACTAAACGGGATCCAGTTTAATCACAGTCAGTGTATATTCAGGCTATCTTTCCCTCACACACACTCTCACCCCTCAAGACAACCTCTTAGAGAGAAACGATAGTTCTATAAAAAGAAATTACAGAAAAATCACAGTCATTTTCCAGCATAATCTACACGTCCGTGGCTAATGAGTAATTGAAAAGATTAACGCTGCTAATCACATAAAAGAATACATATATTAGACACGGTGATTACATCGGCACGTTCTCTCACGCAGACTGCAGCGAAAGGATCTGTCTAATCTCTCTTTGTGTCGTCAGGCTACAGAAAGCAGATCCTTTATGGACAGTTATTACAGTAATTAATATGCCAGTTGGCCATGTCCACGTCCAAAAAGGAGTCTGGAGTTTTTCAGCACTCACTGACCTCAGAGTGGAGTTTAGAATTTACATGTATAAACACTGCTCAAGATTCAATTCAGTAATGTAACGTTTTAAAGATGTTTGGAGTAAGGTAATGATTATATGGGTAATGACCCATTACTGCAAAATGACTGGATTGACATCAGTAGGGATGCTTCTAAACTGGTCGGCTGTACTGAAGCCCACTCTAGATTGAGAAGGATGGTCCAACTCTTCACTTACTACATAGAACCAGAAAGCCTTCCTTTTGCCAGAATACATATTTGTCCATCACCAGGCACAATAAAAAGCTTAATTTTCTGAAGCTGTGTGGGTTTACATGATCATAATCTGACTTCTTAAGGAGGCTAAAGAGAGACCTTTTGTCTCCTCAGATCCTCATTAATTTCCTCTGCTGTGCTATTGAGAGCCTACTGACTAAATGCATGACAGTGTGGTCCAGCAGCTCCACTGTTGACTGCCATCAGAGACATTCACCACCAGTGCACATCAAGCATCACAGCATCATCAAGTACTCCTCCGATCCCAGCCACACCCTGTATACCCTCCTCTATCAGGGAGGAAATACAGGTGTATGCGGGCCACAACCAATCAGGTCAGGTACAACTGCTTTCTATCACCATCCCTTTGCTGAACTCCACACCTCACCACTAACACTCCTGTTCACATGCTGCACACACCAGATATATCTATTTACACTCATCGTTAAAAGAATAGTGTCGGTTGCACACAGATTTGTTAGTCCTCTCCACCAAATAAAAAATGGAACCTGTCACTGCTACCATTCTGAGTCACTCTTTGACAGTCTGGCATGGCACCATTGCAGTCTTGGGTGATGTTGACATGGTATTGTGCGCACAACAGTCTGCAGGCATGTAGTCCTGCGTCTTGCAGTCGTCTGCACATGGTGCTGGCACTAACAGGATGACTTTCAGGGGGCATCATTGCTCGCTGAATGTCCACAATTACCCTAAATAATTAGAGTACAGGTACTTACATCACATGCGTGAAAACATGAATCAGTCACATGTCTATTGATGCCAAACCTACACACCACGTTTCATTCCTGTTGGCACCTACTTTTTTGACTATGAGTATTTTATCCCTAGTGTTTCCCATAAAACAACTATTCATTGCATACTGATGCAACACATATATGCTTACTCTATAGTCTTTAACATATATAGTTTTTTATTGTTTATATCAAACAACACTGATATGTTATACATATGCCTATTGTTGCACATTGCGCTGTCCTGTTTTTGACTATCTACTATTTGCACTTCTGATAGATACTAACTGCATTTTGTTGCTTTGTACTGTACTGAGCAGTGACAATACAGTTGAATCTATCTATCTATACTTGAATTTCTGGAGTTATCTGATTATTAAAGTGGTCATGCACACAGCATATTCTGATTTCTTAGATCTGATTATGGTCAAAGTACAAGTATAAGGTCAAAATGCATTAGTAAGTATTGAGTTACTTTCCTATGTTTTATTAATTTGTCAGAAAAGTCAGAGATGTGGCCTATCAAAAGCAGTACAGAAGTCGACAACAAATATAAACAGCTGAATTGTAACTGAGTAAAAGATAGATTCCTTTATTCATTAATTTGAATTCTGGTAGAATAAGAAGCAGTATTAGCATTACTTTCTGGTATGGTATTAACATATTGCTGCTGTTGGAACAAAACATCTTATCTCCATTGTTATCAATTTTATTTAATTGCATAATTTGAAATGACCTGTTGCCCTTACATTGTGTGTGAATTTCATGATTATTGAATCATGAAAGCAAGAAAGAATCATTATTAAAAGAAATGGCCCACAGTGACCTGATTTACATTGGCATACATTGATAGTAAAATATAATAAAACATACTCCTGTAAACTTGAGATAAAAGGTTTTGTTCCAACAGCAGCGATATTGAACAACTTTGACAGGGCAGTTTAGTTTTTGAGTTTAGTGGCCTAGCCTAGCAGTTGCAGGCTCCACTGTTCCACTGCACTGTCTAAAGGCTACTGTTACTGTGATGGGCCTTTTAACTGTTACCAGCAGGGCTAAAAGCTTGTGGCTGTAATTTTGTCACAGTAAGCAGGTGCAGACAGGTAGACAAAACAGCTGATATTGCAAATGCCTCAGCAAAACTGCAGGGCCAAGTTTTAAAAGACCGCAAAATCAAATATGGATAGATCATCTGATCCGCTAAACTTGTATTGGTGCCAATACCACTCCAGTATATCTTCTTGGTGAATCTGTAGTGCAGTGACTTCACTCTTCCTGTAAGTACAGATGTAACTGTATACCTAGAACACTGGAACCGGAGCACTCTGAAGGTCTAATGAATACTAAACTCAATGGTCTCTTCCACAGTGGACACTGAGAGACTGGTGACCAAGATCTGTTTTTTCTTTCTCCTTGTTTTTCTATTTGCCTTTTATCTTAGCCTATGTTCACACTGGCAGGGGACAGGGAGACCCAGTCATTTCCTATGACCTGCACGATTTGTAGCGTCAAGTGACACACCAACAGTGCAACCAATCTAGATGATATTTTCTCAAATTTACTCCATTCCTACCGGCATTGCAAAGCAAGCAGCTGGTTTTCCATATAAATTTTATATGAGTATGTGCTTTTAAAACTAGCTAGCCTTCCTGGGCCTTGTACATGCCCACACGTGACAAACTCCGGGCAGCGTAAGTGACTTGTCACCTGTTAGTGTGAACGTACATGCTCTCTCTGTCTCTCTCTCTGTCTCTCTGTCTCTCTTTCTCTCTCTGTCTCTCTGTCTCTCTCTCTCTCTCTCTCTCATCTTACATGTATTTAATCTTTTATAGCTTTGCTCGCCTCTTCACTCTAAAGTGAAATTTATTTTGGACTCTTTTACACCGCAGGGAAGGAAACTGTGTGAGTGCATGTGTGTGTGTATGTTCTGTTTTTGAAAGTTGTTAAAAATTGTTAGCCTCTTTACTTGACACACAAATACACACACACACACACACACACACACACACAGCTGCCCATGCACATCAAAAAGCCTAACAGACCAAAGCTCCACACATCCCAACACAAAGCGGCAAGCTCTACACACACTCCAGATCCGTATGCTCATCCTTAGTTTCTTAGTTTCTCAGCAGCCCTATAAAACACCTTGCAATGGAATCAAAATTGGTGAGAACTAAACTAAATCTTTTGAACTCTCTGTTCTCAGCAACATCATAGTTATGGTTAGGACTGGGGCCAGGGTCCGGATTAGGAATTAGGTTTTGTAATGTAATGCATATTTACTTAAGTGCAAGCCAACACCTGTGGACGTGTACGCAAAGCATCTACAGAGAGCTATCACTGTAGTCTTACCAAAAAAAGCATGGGGCCCTGGTGACGGACCCTCTAATGTCTTTATACAATTTTACACCCATATGTATTAAATACAGCTTAACCTCCTGAGACCCCAGCGTCCTCATATTGCATTTCTGTTTCTCTGTACCATGATACTTTTCAATATATGAGGACATTGTTTTTTGCCAAAACAACTTCCTGTACAAAGACGTTCAGATTTTTATTTTTATTCTTGTTAGGTTTTACTAATCACAAATAGCTAGGAGAAATTAAAATTGCACACCAAGCAAGTCCGGGTCTCATGAGGTTGAGCGGGTTAGTAAAAAAAATCTTTTTCATTTGATTTTCTTTTATTTAATTTAGTGAAAGTAGTGTTTTTCTGCACTGGCATGTGTTAAACCAGCCTTCTGCAGCTATGCAAAAAAGTGGACCCAACATTTTATAAAGATTTGAATCTGTTGAAAGAAATTCTTATATTGTTGTTGTTGTTGTTGTTGTTATGTATACAGTCTTGTTTTTCTGAAAAAAAAAAACATCCCTCACATTAGTGCTATGTGTTTCTTGTGTGTTGACACTAAAACTGACACAAAGGCTGGAATTACAGACCTGAGCATATAACTGTGAATGTAATTCCTTACTAAACATACTATGCAATTGGCTAATAGTGTCATTTTACAGACTATAGCCAACAGCAATAACTCTGGGCGTGTAAGTGTTAACAGTGAGGAGCAGGGATAGAGGAGAGTAGAGCAGAGAATATGCTGGACTGTGAATGACTGTAATAACAGCAAAACTACTGCCAGCCTTTTGGGACCGTCTGTCGGGTCTGCTTGCCTGTAGCCTGGTGTGTGTGGTGTGTAAATGTACTGCTCTGGGAGTTCTTTGCCCTCACATACAGAAACGAGCTGTGTGGGTGGGTTTGCCCTTTTTAAGCTTTTTAGCTAGATGAAATGAGCTCCCAGCTAATTTTATTTCAATGCAAACACACAATGCATTGTACCAGTGGTGTAACTGGGACCCCGGTGCAGAAAAAAATAATGGCTTCCACATACAAACATGACCTTTAATGAATTCATTTTTAAAAATCATATTTGGAGTAAAAACATTTCTATGTTTGGATACTGCGTGTGCATTTGGGACTGCCAGTTTACACCAGGTTTTAATAGCTTTGTATTTTTCTGGTATTTAGTGATTTGGGCTGAACGTGTGTCATGGCAGTGGTTTCTGAACGGGGTGCAAACCAGGAGACTTCTTACCCTAGTAGCAGAGTTTGACAGGGTGTGAACTGGAACACTTCTCCTACTACATTGGCAGAGTTTGTCTGTTTGTCTCTGTTTAAGACAGTAGTGTGATTTGACTGGACCACAGCCCGAGACACTTTTCATCACAGAAGTGTGATTTGACTGGGCCAGCTGGGAAAATGTTTTTTGCTAATGATTTGTATTTTTCTTGAGAAGTGTGGTATGTTTGTGTTTGAAAATAGTGAATTAAAAATAATTCTAAACATATTTTTATAATTATGTTATCACAGCTACCCATAGTGCTAGTGGAAATATTACTTCCATAGAAACTATGATTTCTAAATAATTAAAACAGGATTTGTTTCCATGTAAATAATGTATGTGATATCTTTACAATTTTGTATTTTGATTTATTGACTTTTGGCAATAACTGAGTTGTATATTATGATGTATATTATTTTGTTCCTGTTGAACAGATGTACACATTTGTATTATTAAGTAAATTCGATGCATCACTGCAAATGAGACACATGCAAGCACAGGCAAACAAACATCCATAAATGCACCAACCAAACCCAGATACTGACAAAAAGGGAGGTGGACACTTTGCTTGAACACACAGGCGTATGATGCTGGTTTGACAACTGATTACTGTGCTCTGTTTGTTTCTAAAGCTGCATCCCCTGAGGTCTCAACTCTTATTTATTCTCTCAGCAAAGTATGAGAGAGAAAGCGAGAGAGAAAGCAAGAGAGAGAGAGAGAGAAAGAGAGCAAGCAATTCAACTGGCTGTAATCCTCCATTAAACTACTTTTGTACACAGATACAAACACACTAGTGCACACTTGAGTGGACAACATAAACACATTCTAACATCCAACACAGAAACCTACATAGGCAGCACTGTGTTTATGCCTTAGTAAGCAATTACAATGGCCAATAAAAACAATATATGACACTGAAATGAATACAAATAAACATAAAGAGTAAAGTGTAGGACAATCTTTCAGTAAAGCTATGAATACACAAAAAAGAATACAGTTTGAAGAACACAGATTTGGTTCTTTGCTTCTCGCTGAACTCCAGTCATTACATGAAACTGTTGAATCCCAATCAGAAACACACCTGATTTAATATTATGCAAACTTCTGAACAAATGACATGTTCTGTTGATTTCCTAAGTGAACACTTCCTCTACGCTGGACAATTATTGTTGAACTTTTTGTAGATTTACTTCCTTTTGTAGATTTTGTATATGATTCTCTCTAACATTTTATTTCCAGGACATTTTTAGCAGCTGCCCTGCTGCGGTGTCGCTCCCTTTCAGTGAGCTCTAACTTCCCACCCCACTTGTTCCTCTTTCCTGAGGCGATTTTTTTCCTTGTTTATTGCACTGCCGGGAGTTTTCATACTGCTGCCTGTGACACAATAAAAGGTTTCAGCTATTTCTGTGACAGACACTGTTGCGATCCGGGCCCCAGCAGTCTGAGCACTTTCACAGCATTCTGGAAATGTAATTCAGCTTTACGATACTGATGTTTATTTTAAAATCTCTTTTTCCCACAAGAACACATTGCTGCTTAGCATTAAATCTAATCGGATGTGTTTATGGCTTTGTGTAGATGCGAAGTGTGCTTCGACACAAGGCTCCAGTTTAATTTTGTATTTGTCTGATCTCATGTCTGCCACTGTAGAGGCACCCAGACAGACACAGGAGACAAAATAGCTTTCAGTCTGACAAAAAGAACAATGTTTCAACAGCATGCAAAAACCATGACACACTATACTCTGTGGATCTCTACTTAGAGGAAGCAGGAAGAAGCCTTCAACAGACACTGTGCTGCTTCTAACAGCTAAATATGGCAGTAAGTCTGTTTTCACTGAATCATCTCCACCAGCAGAATTTCTTTAGAATGTATACACCATTCTTTCTAGAAGGGAATGAAGGGATGATGTCCTTTAGTCTTGCTGGCTTTTATTTTTGAAAGTGTATGGTCTGCTCTGAATAACAGCCTGTCTAAAAACAAGTGTCTACAACAGCCATGCAGGACCATGCAGAGGGAGCCTCTTCTCCAGCTGGTCATTCCTCATCATTAAACTGATAGGCCTACCTGTACTGCACTGCTGCCTGCTGTGTGTCTAGTCAGAGGTACCCAGCTTGATCTGGGCCTTCTGGGTCTCAGTTTAGCCAACATCAGTTCTGGTTAGCACCACTGCAGTGCTGGGGGTGGAGTTATTAATTATGATCATAATATTATCAGAATAGTAGATTAGAGTATCACACTAAGCATTCTAAGTGTATTTACTCAGATAAGGGCTTTAGTTTGTTAGTGTTACCATGAGAATCAACGCTTAATCCAGCCCATTAGTAGCTGCTACATTTGCCCACATGCACAACAAACCTCTCATTTCATGTTCAAAATTCAGCAGAAAGGTACAAGCAGAGTCGGCAGCTGTTTGTCACAGTAGAACAAAAATGCTACCTGCTTAGTTATTATTGCTATTGAAGGATAAGATTCAGAATCTTGAGACATGTTAACAGGTTTACGTTGTATCCCTGGTAAACTTAAACATAACATCTTGTAAGTTATTTGAAATAAAGCCATGTAATATGAAGTGAACACTCAGATATAAACTGATAGGTCTCACTTCAGGAGGTGAAAATTAGCTAATGCCCAACTTGACATATTTGCTAGTGTTAACCTGTGATCCTAGATTAGCACAACTAATTTCTAGTCAGCGCTTTGAGTTCTGCTGTAGATATTATATGCAGTACATAGGACTGACATACCATGAACCTCAAACACTGTTGTTTCTTATTTAAATATAAATCCTGCATTTACAAAAGTGGTTTTGAAAATAAGCCGAGCCTAAAACTGTTACATAACAGTCTTGTTAATATTTACACCACCAAACATCAGCTCAGCTGGACATACATCAGCTCACATTCTAGCCAAGCGACGCAACAACCACAAGGCAACAGCAACAAACATGGCCGACTATGTGGAAAATCAACTATTCCAGGCTGTGAAGCGGATTTTTAGCACTTTTCATTTCCCTCCCAAAAACCAAAATGTCAGTGGTAAATGACTGCTGTTCAACTTTAAACAAGACTTTAAAGTTGGCTTGTTATTTACCAGCTTCTTAATCAAACGTTCCACAGCTTGTACCAGGTGCCAGAATGAACTGTGGCACCTTTTAGTGTAGAAGCCAAAATCACAAAACAAGCTGCTCAATATGAAGCCAACTTCAGCTCCCTCACTTTAACAGGATCCCAGCCAACTATAATTCATAATAAATCCTCCCAATTTACTCTGGATAGTTTCTCAAACCCGGAGCCATATTCGCAATTCCATCTTAACAATCGTCACAACCCCAACAGCAACCCTAAACTCGAACTAAATGGCATGAGTTCCGGGCTATTTTATACTTGTAAAAAAAATCTATTTCAACATGTTGTTTCTGTGTGGTCATTGCAGCATCTCGCTATAAACCAGCTCACCAGAGTAGAGCTCATCATTCATGAGCTCATCAAAAAAAGGGAAAAACGCTTGTCTCATTATACTGTAGAACCAAGTCACAAATGTAAAATAATATGTAAATATGTAACTTCGTGTGTAAAAGCATTTTTTTCAACCCAACCAAAGTCACATACCTTCTATGTGGACATCCATTTGAAATACCTTATAAATGCATTCTATGCCACCTTTCAGTTTAGTGGAAATGATTGTTCCTTGTTTTAAAGACCAGGGCATCTGGCAAAAATATGGGCTATTTCTGTGGCAATGTAAGTACATATCTGCAAGGAAGCCACATAAGATTTATTATATAATATATAAGTAATTGTAATACCAAACCAAGCTCTTACTCACTTACATGCCCAAATATAAAGTGATCAAACTCGAATCTTAATAACAGGAGCGAACAAACATAAGACATGCTTTTCATTCTGACTCGTGCTGTTGTGTTGGTAGCATCCTTTGCATTGAAGTATTCCACAGAGAAGGGTTTGAAAGTAATTCAAGCAGTAGAGTTCCAGAGGGATCGCATCTTAGAGCTTTAGGAATTGTCTTTTTGACGTATTGCGTGTCATACCGGTGGATCCATGTGGATCCTACTATAGCATAGAAGAAGACACGATCCAGCAACATGAAGGATCTGAGCAGCACTACTGCTGTATGTGTAAATCAGTAACTATTGCCCATATCAGTCTAATTTTTTACTATTTATTGTTCCTGGTTACCTTTATCCTCCAACTGAATAGCATTGCAATTTCACACTTCCTTCTAGATGCAACTAGTTTTTGATGATGAGTGTCCATTCTTTTAGTACAGAAGACCAGTCTGTTATTCCACTTACATCATTAACAGTGAAAGAGGAACAGCAGACTTACTAATTAAATCTGTAGCCTTACGGATTTGGGATCAGCACTCTTATAAACAAATAAACAAAAAATGATAGCTAAATACATTTTTAACAAATTATAAACGTGGACTTCTTAATTATTGATTTCAAATCACTGATCAGGCGTGATAGCATTTTCCAGAAAGCACCAACCATGCCTCTTTTCCTTCTTGTACACTCTCTTTCCCTAGTCTATCTATCTTTTAAACACATGAACAAATACCAGTGGAGAGTGATATTAGGTTAGCTCTTCAGTAATATTACACCATAATCCCTCTCCTCTGTCTAGATGAATAGAGAGGTTGGGCACACAAGACACTGAGAGATAGGGTACAGGAACTGAGAACTGAGAAAGGAAGGCTAAATGGGGGATGGAGTGCTTCACTTGAAGAGAGAATGAGAGAGAAAGGGACAGAATTATTGCCAGAGGCTGACTAAGCTGGCTTCCACTGCAGCCTGCATCACTCCTAAACCTACCTCTATATGCTACACAAACTATACATATTCTATATCCTCTCCCTCTCACATGTTGAGAAGGCCAGGAGCAGAGCCAATAATCCTTCAGACCATCAAAGCCAGTCTATCTTCAAAGCCTCTTCCCAGAATGTTGCTGAGATACATACTGTTATTCCCCTCTGTGATCAAATGACACTATATTTTTCCATGAGATGCAATATGGCCCACCCTGTGCCACCAGATGACATCATATTTTTAAGTACGGTCAATCAGCATTGTTGGTTTTAAAACAAAAGCAGAGCATAGCCTGAACAAGACCGCATGTCATTTACAGCCATTACATTACCGCTAAACCACCATCATTGTCTACTGTTACCTGCTAATGCCAGCAGGCCACGATTAGTGCTTAATGCAATTCACAATGATCTCTAAACGCTGGAAGGAAGCAAATGTGCTGTCAGTCAAGAGTCAGATTTCTCCAAAGAGTCTTTCTTTTTTTTCTCCTTTTCTTTCCTGCTTTCTCTAATGGAGCCTGTATGCTCTGACACTATTGCCTTAAGCACTGCCTTCAGCAGCCTAGCATAGCAGACCTTCAAGATAATTGCACTGCAGTAAAGGGTTAGCAAAATCATTCTGACCTGATTTGACTCGATTCTCATGACCTTAATAGCCCTTGTCTCGCTTCCTCTTTCTCCTCTATTACTGCCCATCTCCTCTCCTCCACGTATCCCTCTGTACCATCCCCCCTCTCTGTGACTTACCAGTGACGGTGATGAGCATGGGAGCCACCAGCGGGCGGTTGTTGTCCAGTTTGCGGCTGAGTCGGATCTCCCCGCTGGTGTGGTTCAGCAGCACCAGGTGGAGCTCGTTGCCTCTGTCGATAGTGTAGTAGAGGCGGTCGGTTACATCCGGGTCATGGGCTGGAACACGCCCAATGACTCCACTCGGGAATGTGTTGGAACGGTTTGACACAAAGTTGTTGAATATAATCTGGAAGTCTTGCATCTCGGGCCTGTTGTCGTTTTGATCCACGAGTCGAATCCGCACTGTGGCTCGGCTCACAAGAGGCGCCGACGTGGCCTGCACCACAATAACGTACTCATTGCGCGTCTCATAGTCCAGGTCGATAAGAGATGTGAGCTCTCCAGAAAAGATGTCCATTTGGAAGATTTCAGGAATGTTGCCCTCCACAATCTGGTACATGATCTGAGCATTTGGGCCTTCATCTGGATCTGTTGCAGTAATCTGAGCGACGACAGACCCAACAGCACTGTTTTCTTTTACCTGAACCTCAAAGTCATCGGCAGGGAACACAGGAGCATTGTCATTAACATCCATCACGCTGACCTGGATGTGCACAGGTGTGCGCTGAGGTGGAACACCACGATCCACGGCAAATGCTGTTAGCTCATAGAATGGAACACTCTCACGGTCCAACCGGCGCACTGTGCGGACTATTCCGGACGTAGGCTCAATTGTGAAATCGCCATCTCCATCCTCACCATTCTGGAAGGTATACTGCACACGTCCATTAGCATGAGCATCGCGATCAGTGGCAGAGATTTGCAAAACACTGGTGAAGGGTGGAGCATCTTCACTGACTCCACCCTGATAACGCGGACTGAGGAACTGTGGCGCATTGTCATTCACATCATTAACATTGACCTCCACATAGGTTGTGTCGGATTTCTGAGGAATGCCATTGTCACGCGCTGTGATGGCCAGAGTGTAGGTCATCTGGTCCTCATAGTCCAGCTCAGCCTGAAGTGTGATGGCACCTGTTGCAGGATCAATGCGAAACTGTGGGATGTTGTCCTCCAGGAAGTATGTAATGCGTGCATTCTCTCCTACATCTTCGTCAGAGGCACTGATCACCACAACGGTGCTGCCGGGTGGCCTGTCCTCGTTTACACTTACAGAATAATGAGCACTTTGAAACACAGGCCGGTGTGTGTTAGCATCTGTGATGTTCACATGCACTTGACAGGTATCATAAAGGGTTCTATCAGAGGCAGTGACCGTTAGCACGTAGCGCCGCTCTTGTTTGTAGTCAAGTGGCAGTGCTAGGGAGAGAAGTCCAGACCCACCAGCTGTGCTGATAGCAAATCGGTTGCGTGTGTTGCCACCAGTAATCTGGTAGGTGACAGCACTGTTTACATCACGGTCAACTGCTGTTACACTAACAACACTTGTTCCAACCACAGCATCCTCATTCAGCCGAACAAAGTATTCCTTCTGCAGGAACTCTGGACGGTTATCGTTGACATCCATCACAGTGATAGTAACACTTGCTGTGGCAGAGAGAGGTGGTGCACCATAATCCCTGGCCTCAACACCAAAGAAATAGTGTTCCACTGACTCTCGGTCAAGCTCTGAACTCACAGTGACCCAACCTGTAGCAGCGTTAATGATAAAAGGTGTGTCTGTGCCAGTTCCTGTTAACCTGTACTCCAGCCGTGCATTATCACCACTGTCAGTGTCAATGGCCTGTATGTGGAGTATGGAGTGACCAATAGGAGCGCTCTCAAGCACTGTTGCTTGGAATGGTGTAGAGACAAAGATTGGTGGATTGTCGTTGACATCAGTGACTTGGACACTCACTATTCCAGTGTTGTTAGAAAGAGGTGGGCGGCCATTATCTTGGGCACGCAGTCGCAAGGTATACTCCCGTTCAGTCTCAAAGTCCAGTGGTGCCACCACCTGGATTTCTCCAGTGACACTATCAATAGCAAACTGCCCTCGGCTGTTCCCGCTGATGATATTGTAGTGCACAGCGGCATTTCCATCCTTGTCCTCATCCGAAGCACTAACACGCAGGATTTCTGAGTGTGGTCGCACATCCTCTCGAACTGCTACCACATATCGTTTCTGACTGAACTGTGGAACATTGTCGTTCTCATCCAAAACTGTTATGTGCACGCTTACGGTGGCAGACCGTGGGCCTGGCTCTCGTCCCTGATCACTCGCCTCCACCTGTAGGGTATAGCGTTCATTCACCTCTCTGTCAACGATACCTCGAGTGGTGATTAGGCCAGATCGTGGATCAATTTCAAAGGCAGACCGGGCAGCAGCTGCACTTTCTCCAACAAACCGGTAACGGATGTTGGCATTTGATGGGGAGTCAAGATCGGTTGCACGCAGCTGTAAAATTGGATATCCCTCTTCTACATTTTCTCTAATTGTCTCACG
Source organism: Prochilodus magdalenae (assembly GCA_024036415.1). Taxonomy (NCBI): domain Eukaryota; kingdom Metazoa; phylum Chordata; class Actinopteri; order Characiformes; family Prochilodontidae; genus Prochilodus; species Prochilodus magdalenae. The sequence goes on from JAMWET010007157.1 coordinate 149,331, forward strand.
ATACTCAGTCTGTTCAAAAATTGGGGAGTGATCGTTCCGGTCAGAAACAGTGATAGCCACCATCGTCGTTCCTGATAGACGTGGCGAGCCGTTATCTGTAGATGTCACTCTGAAGTAATGCAAGTCCATGTGTTCTCGGTCCAGTATATGCGTGGTTGTGATTAAGCCGGTTATTGGGTCGATATGGAAGTAATCCATGGATCTGCTGTTCATTAGCGGGGCCATGCTGTAGCTGAGTTTGCCTGCCTCTCCGGCATCTGGGTCCTCTGCTAACATTGATATAACTGATGTACCAGGAGGCTGGTTTTCTGCCACCTGAACCTGGTAGTTATATTGAGGGAAATGTGGGTGTCTATTAGCAGCTCTACGGGAAAGTCCAAAAGGAGAAACACCTGTCTGCTCTTCATTGTACTCATTGTCATCTTCTATCTCCTTACCTTCAATACTTTCTTTCTCTGTTTCTTTCACATTTTGAGCAACATTCATTTGTGCACTGTCTGCCCTTCCTCCATCATCCTGCCCTGCCTGTCCTTCCTTGATTTCCTGCCAGTCTTTGTTCTCATCTCCTCTAGCTCCCTCACTATCAGCCTCTCTCTGTGTCTGTGAGGTGCCTCCACCTTGACCTCTTCCCCCCTCTCTCAGTAAATTTGTGGCTGCCTCCGACGCCTCTCCCTTTGTGTTTTCTGCAATCACCCACTCGCTCTCTCCCTCTCCAGCCAGCCTGTTACCCTTCCCCCTGCTCCACTCTTCCTCCCACCCCTCCTCTGCCACCTCTCCCTCCCTCCCCTCCGGCCTTGAGGCCCCCAGCTGCTCCCCGCGCTGACTGACAGCCTCGTCTTGCAAGGACGCCACTTTACCGGATTTGAATTGCGGCCGCGTGGCTCCCCCGTTGGCGGCTAAGCTGTTGCCGCTGATGCTGTCAGCGCACGCTGGGTGTGGAGTCTCCGCCGGGATGGAAACCCGTTGTGCGGGAGCACGTGGACCTCCAATGTCGTCGTCATCATCAGTTGGAGCACTTTGCGTTTCATTAATATCCCTGTCATTGTTGCTGTTGACTTGGTTGCAGTTCTCATTGTTGTTGTTGTTGTTTCCGTTCCATAAAAGCACTGAGAAACTGTCGGGAGCTGTCCAAGGAGCGTGTGGTGCTGACTCTCTCCGCGCGCCCTCCTCGTTGTCAGCCCAAGGCGAGGCGCTGCCTGCATGAGCGCGTGAGTCACCGGATCGTTTGGTAAAGTTTAGCTCAACCGAGAAGTGAGTGTGCGACCTGGCGTGAGTAACGGCATCGGTACCGGTAAGTGGTGAGTCACAGAGATGGATTACACTGCGCGCAGGGTCAAGCAGACACGTGACGAGTTGGGATGTTGAATAATAGTTTGTTTCTCCCTCACCTGAGCCACGAGATCCATGCACTCTGGAGCTGGCTGGTTTCAAACCACGTGAAATTTGGCGCCCACGCTTTTGGGTGTGCGCTTCGCGGAAATGTGCATTCAGGTTGGTTACGTTTGTGCAGGACGGTGACACTAAACTCTCGGGGCCATACGCGATGCTGTTACTCTCTGTGTGCGTTCTAATGCAAACTGTGAGTGCTGCGCCGACGTTGCGCCTCAGCGAGCTACTGCTCTTGGTTTCAGAACAAATCTCGTGCACGCCAGCGACCCCGGTAATCCGGTGTGACTGTGCACAGCTGTTTGCGCTTACAGAAAGGTGCTCGAGCTCCCCACTCCTCCTGGTATTCCCAGCGGTCGTATTAAAGGAGCCAGTGCAGCCCTCTCTGCTGGGATCGATAACACTGAGGAGGCCTGAGGAGCGGCCGGCCGCGCTTTTGTCCAATTTCCTGGCGTCTGAAACGCCGGCAGCCACATTTGAATAATAATGAGAACTGTCTGTTGAGACCGACCGCGCCTGCACGTTGCCAGCTGTGAACTCCCGACGTGCGCTACACGAGCTGTGCCGGGGCCATATCCTCCAAGCCCGAGCGCTACCGTTATCTACCAGGGGGTCAAAAGCCCGTCGCCGGTACTTGGCTCGCGCATGGACCCGCCCGGTGCGAGTGTGTGGCAGAGACGAACGGGCTCTAGTCCTTTGTACGGCCCTCTTTTTTCCGTTTCGAAGCGGAGCAGCAGCGAGGAAAGGGGAGAAAACAACGCCCTTCTGCACGCCGCCAGCGCTTCCTCTCACCCGCCGTTTCCCGGTACAGTTTTTGGTCCGCGGCGCCGGTTCTGACGTGTGTAAACGCTCGTAATCCACCGGAGGCGGGCTCCCGCCGCTTCCTGCTGCTCTGGAGCGCGTGTCCGGTCTGGAGGTCGCAGTTTCTAATCCCGATCCAATAAGCCACGCTAATGTCCATGCAGGGCAGATGTCCAACTCACCCCCAGCCAAAGCCCCCGGTCCCGTAGCCGTTGCTGGCTGGGGCTGGCTGGCGCTCCGCGTGTCTCCGGGGGCTGGGTGGGAGCACGCGTCGCGGCGGCACGGCCCCGCCGCCCTGACCGGGACAGCGGTGAACAAAGAGCAGAGGAGAAGGTGGAGCAGCAGCGGCGACGGTGAGCTCAAGCCCAGCAGCAGTGCAGCCATTAGTGTAGAGCTCCTTTCTCTACTCCCTTCTCTCTCCTACTCTCTCCCTCTCTCTCTTCCTCTCTCTCCCGTCGCCGGCTAGGTAGCCAGCTCCTCCGCCACCGCCCAACTCCTTCCGGCGTGCTCCCCGCTCTCTCGGCGGTCCCGGGCAGCTCGCATTTACTCTCGGCGCTGGGCAGAGCTCGCGCTAGCAGCGGCGACACGGGCGCAGCATCTTCCTTTTTCACTCACATCCAACATGGCTCACAGCGGAACCCGGTGCTACTAGCGTTCCTCCCCCCTCTGCTCCCTTCCTTCTCCCCTCCTCCTCTCTCGCGCTCGCTTTCTCTCTCCTCTCTCTCTCTCTCTCACTCTCTCTCCCTCTCTCTTTCTCTGTCTCTCTCTCTTTCTCCCTCCCTCCCTCTCTCGCTCTTTTGCCACACATGGACTCTCTCTCTATCGCTTTTTCCTTCACTCACTCTGTCCTTACATACAGACTCTCTCTCTCTCTCTCTCTCTCTCTCTCTCTCTCTCTCTCTCTCTCTCTCTCTCTCTCTCTCTCTTTCTCTCTCTCTCTCTCTCTCTTTCTCTCTCTCTCCTCTCCGATGAGCAGAATAGTCCATTCCAGCGAGCGCGCGCAGGGCTATTTCCACCAGCCGCCATATCCGCCCCTGTAAAGGAACATCAAACGTAACCACATGACAAACACAGATATTAAATGCTTCCATGCGTACAGAACACTGACCAAAAACAGCAAAACAAACTGGGTCTGTTCTAAGATGTGCAGCAAATGAAGGATGAAGATGAAGGAAGTGGAGTGAAAGTGTGCAGCTCGAGCGCTTAAAGAAGACATTAGATTATTAATTAGAGCCCATTATAAGCGTTAACATTACACCTTTAACGCGCGTTAAGACCCCTCCCCTGCTAACCGCACTGAGGAAGCTCGGGGCCTCGTGGCTTTGTGTTGTGTTACTACTGAAACACATCCAGCCCGGGTTCACCTCTGACGTCATGCCTTTTTACAGCGCAGTACACCGTTTCAAAGATGGTTCTTTAAGGGTTTTTTAGTAAAGCAAAGGTGTGATGTGAATACGCTTTCGTCATGCAAAGGGTTCTTTAGTTGTTCATGGTTTTATGTAGGTTATCGGTGTAATTAGGCCGATTGTTTTTATTTATTAACTCATAGACCCATCATCATAGTCCTTTATTTTAAACTATGGGCGATAGGTTGTTTTATACTATGGTATTGATGATGATGATAATGATCATGATGATGATGATAATAATAATAATAATAATAATAATAATAATAATAATAATAATAATAATAAAAATAATAATAATAAACATGATTGAAGCTCATTTGTCAAAATGTATGCCATACTGATTGACAGTCTAGCATAAGAATGCATTAAAATTATGACATGAACAAGAAACCTATGGCTTATATGCTTTTACGCTTGGTAGTACAAGTGTATAACAGGTCATATTGATATGATGTATACGTCAGGTCATGTGGTTTTTCCAGGCGTGTATTTCCCGCTCCGCTACAAAAACCAATCTGCGTCTCGCACAGTCTGGCTCGCGCTGACACGGTTGGACCGAATCCACGAATGCTGAAAAATTCATACGGCTCAATTATACGAAACACACGCACACGAGTTAAGGCGCCCTCGCGCCCACGGCTCTCGTGCTCTCATGTCTGAGCTGAGCAGGGCTCACTGCCGGTTTTTGGACTCGCGCGCTCTCAGTCTACTGGTGAATCCTAGTCGGAGGCGCATTAAGCAGGCATCATGTCTAGCTATAAGCGCTTTGTGTGCGCCTGTCTGTGTGTCTAGACTGTTCTCTTGTTGGCTTGATGGTATTACATCATACAGTCATGGCAACCCAAATCACATTAGGCGGGAAGAGGCGGGAATCCCATAAAAGCGCTTCGTAATAAGGCTTGTCTTTTCTATCGACTTGCAATTTGCAAAGCTGATCAAGCTGCCTACGAGTCATCTCCGCCACGTTCAGTCTTAATCCGCCGAGCACTCCGCAGGGGGACCCAGGCACACTCAGGCATGTTCATCTTTCTCCAGAGCGCACAGCTCTTTCAGTTAGTGATGGACACGTGCAGGGCCAGCTCTAGTTTTTCACCCATTTCTGTTCGAGAACATGGTGATCACAATGGTCAATTTCACATCAGTGGTCTCCAACATTCATAGTAGGGGTCTGTCTTCAGAGGTTCTGCTGGACGGACTTTCTCCACTTTTTAATTCATCTAATTAAAGTAAAACCCACACAAAAAACTTCTGAAGACACGGATTCGCTCACGGTAGACTCTGTAGGAATGTAGGCACCCAGGAGCAGCGTTGGTGTTCCGTCATCTGCATGGTCTTTACGGCATCCCTGCAACAATACAGCGAGGTCGTTCTGAAGATGCTTCAGGACCTTGGACAGCACTTGGTTCCTAGCAACACCACTGTGAACAATTCTGATCCTGCAATCTTTTCTGGACTGGAGTATTCCATACCAAACCACTTGGAATGACTTTTGTTTGCATCCTAAAGAAGGGAATAGTGCTGAAATGCCCAAAAGTAGATGGAATTCCCATTTACAGAGCCCATATGTTTTACTCTTTCCCCCTTTGGGTGCTCTTTAGAGCTGTGATTTTAGGAACCAGTTACAGTTCACATTAACATAGCTATTCCACAACCAATATGTTACTGGGTTAAACAGTAACAAAATGGTTTTTGTTGCTATGCCTTTACGACTGATATATGTAAATGGCCTTTGTTCTGATTGTATGCCCTGTATTGCACCTTGTTCAAAAGGCAGATTCGGCTGAACACAACTTCATGTATGAATGGGCGGACGTCTACTGCTGTAGGACTTCATAGGCCTTAATGCACTGGTTTTCATGACATCACAAGAACAATGAAAATGACATTTTGAGAGAATTTCTTAAAATACTAAATCGAATGAAAAGCTACATTGCCATAGCTAAGTAAGGAGAGTTTCATCCGTCACCACACATCCTGTGAACCTCAAACACCATTGTTCCTCTTTAAATACAAATCCTGCATTTACAAAAGAAGACAGTAAAACACTAATTTTGACTAATTTCAAAATCCTAAAGTGTTACATAATCGTCTCATTAATATGTACAGTGGGGTGTGAAAGTTTGGGCAGCGTTGTTAATTTTCCTGATTTACCTTTATAAAGCATTGATTGTTTGGATAAAAAAAATTCTGTTAAATATATCATAGGGGACAAACACAGTGATATTTGAGAAGTGAAATGAAGTTTATATGATTTACAGAAAGTGTGCAATAATTGTCTAAACAAAATTAGGCAGGTGCATACATTTGGGCACCAAAAAAAAAAACCTTTAGTAGATCCTCCTTTCACAGAAATAACAGCCTCTAAACGCTTCCTATAGCTTCTAATGAGACTCTGGATTGTGGCTGAAGGGATTTTAGACCATTCTTCTTTACAAAACATCTCTAGTTCAGTCAGGTTTGATGGTTTCCGAGCATGGACAGCTCTCTTTAAGTGACACCACAGATTTTCAATAAAATTCAGGTCTGGGGACTGAGATGGCCATTCCAGAACGTTGTACTTGTTCCTCTGCATGAATGCATGTCACTGATTCCTGGACATTGGTCTCCAGAATCTGCTGATATTGATTGGAATCCATGCGTCCCTCAACTTTATTTTTCTTGGTCTGCCACTTCGAGCCTTGACTTGAACTGTGCCTGTGGTCTTCCATTTTCTCACAATGTTTCTCACAGTGGAGACTGAAAGCTGAAATCTCTGAGATAGCTTTCTGTATCCTTCCCCTAAACCATGACGGTGAACAATCTTTGTTTTCAGGTCATTTGAAAGTTGTTTTGAGACTCCCATGCTGTGACTCTTCAGAGAAGATGCAAAGAGGAGAAAAACTTACAATTGCCCCCCTTAAATACCCTTTCTCATAATTGGAGTCACCTGTGTATGGAGGTCAAGGGTCACTGAACTTACCAAAGCAAATTTGAGTTCCTTCAATAATTAGTTCTAAAGGTTTTGAAAAATCAATAAAATGACAACAGTGCCCAAATTTATGCACCTGCCTACTTTTGTTTAACCAATTATTGCACACTTTCTGTAAATCATATAAACTTCATTTCACTTCTCAAATATCACTGTGTTTGTCCCCTATATGATATATTTAATGCAATTTTTTATCCAAACAATCAATGCTTTATAAAGGTAAATCAGGAAAATTAACAACGCTGCCCAAACTTTCACACCCCACTGTACATCTCCATATGGAGCAACAGCAACAAAAATGGTAGATTATGAGGAGACTGAGGAGTGGAGCAGTTCCACCTTCATTAGCATCATGACCCTAACAGTAACAGCCATGCAGTGTGATTTTATAACTGTTTGTTAAAGCAGATCATCTTAAGCTGAAGATTTCATAGTGTGTTTTCAACTGTAGGTGTACATTTCCTGTAGTTCTTGAGCAAGTTTGCACACGCTGCAGCAGGGATTTTGGCCTACTGCTTCGTATAGATCTTCTCTAGATCCTTCAGGTTTCCGGGCTGTCGCTGTGCAACATTGAGTTTTAGCTCCCTCCGAAGATTTTCTATTGGGTTTAGGTCTGGAGATTGTCTGGGCCACTACAGGACCTTTAAATGCTGCTTACAGAGCCACTCCTTAATTGCCCTGGCTGTGTGTTTCGGGTCATTGTCATGCTGGAAGACTCAGCCACAACCCATCTTCAGTGGTTTTACTAAGGGAAGGAGGTTGTTGGCCAAAATCTCACAATACATGACTCTATTCATCCTGCCTTCAATACAGTGCAGTCGTCCTGTCCCCTTTGCAGAAAAGCGCCCCCAAAGTGTGAAGTGTGTGGGACGATGTTCCGGGTTGTACTCGTCCTTCAAACATGGCGAGTGGAGTTGATACCAGAAAGCTCTATTTTGGTCTCATCTAAACACATGACCTTCTCCCATGCCTCATCTGTATCATCCAGATGGTCATTGGCGAACTTCAAATGGGCCTAGACATGTGCTGCAGGATTTTAAACCATGATGGCATAGTGTTTTACTAACGGTCCTCTTTGAGACTGTGGTCCCAGTTCTCTTCAGGTCACTTACCAGGTCCTCCCGTGTAGTTCTGGGCTGATTCCTGACTTTTCCCAGAATCATCTTTACCCTACGAGGCGAGATCTTGCATGGACCCCATACAGAGGAAGATTGACAGTCATCTTGTGTTTCTTCCATTTTCTAATAATTGCACAAACAGTCGTTGCCGTCTCACCAAGCTGCTTGCTTATTGTCCTGTAGCTCATCCCAGCCTTGTGCAGGTTCACAATTTTGTCCCTGGTGTCCTTAGACAGCTCTTTGGTCTTGGACATAGTGGAGAGGTTGGAGTGTGATTGACTGAGTGAGTGGCCAGGTGTCTTTTATATAAGTGACAAGTTCAAACAGGTGTAGTTAATACTGGTAATGAATGCAGAATAGGAGGGCTTCCTAAAGAAAAAGGAACTGGTCTGTGAAAGCCAGAATTTTTGACGGTTGGTAGGTGATCAAATACTTATTTCATGCAATAAAATACAAATTAATTGTTTAAAATTCATACAATGTGGTTTTCTGGATTTTTAAAAAAGATTTTGTCTCTCACAGTTGAAGTGTACCTAGGACCTCTCCATCCTTTGTGGGTGTGCAAAATCAGCAGTGTATTAAATACTTGTTTTCCCCACTGTAAAAAGTATGTGGACGGAACTTACTACACAGAGGGTCATTTTGTTTTGTCTATTTCAACATGTTGCTTTACTGTGATTATCGAGGAGGCTCGGTGTAAAGCATCCAATCAGATCAGTTAACGTTTAATTATTCATGAGTTCAGCAAAAAAGGGAAAACGCTAAAACAGCTTGTTTCATTCAGCTTATATTATAGGGTGTAAAAAGGACATCTGGACTAAAGTCACATTCCCTCTGTGTAGAACATAAAGGCGTCCTAGGAAATTTTATATTTATTTTACTAAATACATTGTCCCAAATATTGAGTTATTGCGATAGGTGGGGTAGTAGCGTAGACGCCTTCTATGTTTTTTTCCATATTAGCAATAATAATGCAGCACACAATTATTCATGAAACCATAATTTCTCACTATCAGAGTGATAAAGCATTCTGTTACTGGCTCAATTCACATAGTGTTTATTCATTTGGTAAACCGATGGTGATACCTTAAATAACAATACCTCTTCATTTGATGGAGCAGAGCGCAAATCTCACAAACACACACACGCACACACACACACACACCTGTCGACGGCCCCAAGGCCACAGCTATTTCATAGCCGAAGTTACCATGGGAACGGCGTAGTGGGGAGTAGCCTGTTCTTATGGTTTATGCGAGATAGAAGGAAAAATGGAGAGATAGAGAGAGGGGAGGGATGTGGGGGTTCACAGGTCTTTCTGTTGCCTGCAGCTCAGCAGTGGAGCCGCACCCCCCACCCCCCACCACCACTCTCCAGGCCACCACTCCCTCCATCCCTCCCTCCACCGCTCCGCCTCTGGCCTGTGTAGCGGAGGGCAGGTGGCCACACGCGGCGCGCATCTGGTGCGAGCGGTGCAGGGGGCGTGGCCCTGTGTGGAGAAGCGGAACATGACTGATGGGTGATGGAGTCAATTGCCAGGAGATTGCCCACTGTTATCTACACCAACAGCGTCTGAAGAGGCAACACGATATCTCGTCTAACGTGCCGGTGCCTCTGAAATCCCCGATCACGCTGAACGCAAAGCGCCCCCGAGCTAAACAGGCCGTCTGTGAAACTGCACTCTGAAGCGTTTATTCGGAGGTGAACAAATTTTGTTGTAGGGGTGGAGGTGGAGTGACACCAGGCCTTCTAAATGTGTGATGTGTGTTCATCTTGATACCGACCACGGTTTCTCCACACCAAGACAGAGCGACTTATCACTGAAGATGACCCGCTGTCATTCTGAATCACTCCATGGCAGTATGGCATGACACCATTGCAGTATGTGCCAATGTTCACGTGGTGTAAAAAGCAGTCATCGCAACGGTCTACGGACATGTAGTCCTGCGTCGTGCAGCCGTCTGCCAGTGATACTGTCACTAACAGGATGACTCATGAAGGGCATCACTGCTCGCTAAATGTCCACAGTTGCGGCTGTTGGGTCAGTCAGGAATGACGACAAGCCCCGTCCTTGCTTACGACACGTGTGCAGCCGAGCATGAAACGTGAATCGTTTGCATGTCTCACAATGTCAAATCTACCCACGAAGTTTCATTCCTGTCGGTTGATTTCTTCTGGGTGCAACTCTTTTGGCATTGAGTGTATATTATATCAACATAATTACTGACCAAACCAAAACCGACAGAATTGTGTTGATGTCGCTGTTATGTCATTTATTCACATGAAATTGAAAGTAAATTCAGCGCACATCCTTTTTTATTGGATTATTAAGAGCATGCGCTTCACCTCCCTCTTTCTTTATTTCTCACACAGACCCTCACATACATGCACCCTCACTCCCCTAGCCTCAGGCTATGCTCTCCTTCACACACTCCTCTCACAGTCAGATTAGGCACAGATGGAGGCAGCTGGGCGGCGCGTGTTGGGTAAGCGTGGGACTGTAACTGTCCCAGAGGCATGAGAAGGGGGTGTCAGCACAAGCTCCACGTGAGCACATTAAAGAAACACATGGTGGTGTAAGGAGTTCCCCTTTAGCAGATGGAGAGCTGTGCCCTGTAGACAGGCCATGTCAAGCTGCAGAGTGCTAGAATCACCCCTGGAGTGGACTCTTGGGACATCAGACTGTATTTATGATGTGTACATCATTTCCACCAGTGGCATAACTAGGATCTCACAGGTTAATGGGCTACATGTACTAAAACACTTTCAATTAATAAAACAATGAAAATATTATTAGCTATAGATATGTTACGATTAAGATGATGCTTTAAAGGCATTATAAGAAATGTTTACATTAAAGGAGTAATCATACACCAACAATAGGAGGCAACGAAAAATTGTGATGTCCACTCCCATCATTAGAACCAAGGAAATGCACAGTCCCTCCTCCTCAATGTTAACGTTAACAGCTGGCTCACTGGTTTTACTCACGGAGGAAAAAGTTGTGAGTTCAGCATCAAACTTTATCGCTTTACTTTCCCGGCGCATCTGTAGCGGCAGAAAGCAGCACTAACTATTGTTAACTGTTGTTCTGTTCTACTTCTGCTTCATGGAGAGAGTGGGAGGTGGATACTTTGTATACTTTGAATAATGTGTGCTTCGTTAAACGCATTACAGCCCTGTATAATTACCACAGGACCACAGCAGGTATATTTGGGTGGTGGATCATTCTCAGCACTGCAGTGACACTGATGTGGGGAGGTGTGTTAGAGTGTGTTGCACTGGTACATGATAATCAGCCAGCAGTGCTTAAGTTAAATCTAGGTTTTTTCTCCTGTCCATTCAGTAGAGCGGTGAGTAGTGGTACAACCCACCTGCCCTCCATCAACACCCACAACTTACCCCCTGTTACCACCCTCCCTGTTCTCCTTTACACACTTGAATCAAGTGAATTACTTTGTGCAAGTCTGCATAGCTAAACATATAAAGTAATAATGGCTGTTTTTGCTGGCGCTGAATGTTCTTAGCTAGTGTGTGGTAGGTAGGTACATTTGAGAATTTTTACTTAATCTTCTGTGTTTTGGTGTGTGTGTGTGTTGCTGTTGCCGTTGCTGGGAGCAGGGTGATGTCATTAGTCATTTTAGAGGATTATGTGATTATGAGGACTGCATGTTCGTTATCTGGCATGCAGTTATTGGATTTTGACATGGAGCTTGTGCTATTTGACTGCTGATTTACTCGTAGCTGGGACTCTCTCTCTCTCACTCTCTCTCTCTCTCTCTCTCTCTCTCTCTCTCTCTCTCTCTCTCTCTCTCTCTCTCTCTCTCTCTCACACACACACATGCACACACACACACACGCAGTCACGCATTCCGTCAATCATGAAGAGTCATTAAAGCAAAATTAATCATTCACTAAGGAAAATGTCCCACCCAAACCAGTAAAGCGTCTGTGAAATGTTGTAACTAATGTGGAGGAGGAAAACTGCTCACATATTCACACGCTAACACATGCAGGTGAGCATGCACACACTACTGTACACACGCACACACACACACACACTTTACTTATTTAAACCTTGTTAGTTCATGTCCCAGAATTTCATCATAGCATACTATTAAAAAAAGGGAAATTCTTTATTTGAAAGTCTTGTTAGACTCATAAAGGTCTTCTGATTTTTGATAAGATAAATTCATACAGCTCCCATTAAAATATAGATTTAGAATTATTTTGCATGATCTGAGTTCATTCATGTTGCTTTAGAAAAACTGTCCTAGGTACTCTTAGATTTACAATGCCTATATGCACACGTTACTGTGCAAAGTCCCTGTGTTATTCAATTTACAGTCAAAACACAAAGCCAACCAATTGTGCCTTAACTGTGCCTTCTTGCATTGTCTTTTTCACAGCTTCAACTGATTTTCAGTTTCAGCCTCTTATAGACATTTGCACATTCGAGGTGTCTTCTCACAGTTCTTCACAGTTCTCACTGTTTCTTCTGAGTGCTGTTTATATTTAAGGTGAATCCTGCTTCCTCTATGCTGTTTAATATTGGTCTCAACTTAAGTATCGCTGACTCCTGTGTTTCTTTCTTCCACTTTTCATTTTCCAATGCAGCTAGGTTAAGATCTCTTTAGAAAGACCTTAAAAGAATAGAATGAGCTAATTAATAGCTGTTTTGACAAGAAATAAATTGCACAGTATACATAACATTTTAGACCAGAAAGTTTTGCTTGTGTGAAAAAAAAAAGTGAAGGAAGAGCGTGACCGAGAGCGGAGGCGAGATACATAAAACTTTTCTTGGCAATGAGTAAACCACAGTGTAAACAACTGTCCTCCTGTGAGCACAGCAAGTATATGTGTGCTGGCATGTGGGAGGTCATCTGAGTGTTAGAGTGATAGGAAACTGTGTTATGCTGTGTGTGTATGCGTTTGTGTGTTTGTGGCTGAGAGGGGGAGGCTGTTTATAGGCCAGCTGCGTGTTGTCTCTTAGTCAGCCAGTGACCCAAATCAGAGAATATGAAAAAAAGAAAAGAGAGGGAATGAACGAGCAAAGGCTGAGAGCGAGCGAGCAAGAGAGAGAGAGCATGTGTATAAAGAGTGAGAGAAAGAGAGCATGTGTATAAAGAGAGAGTGTGAGATGGCATTTAGAAAGAAGAGGATGGGAAGAATTTGTGATGCAGATATAAATAACCAGCCTTATTATTCCTCTGCACTCCTTCTCTTCAGCTCAAACTAAACCTTTCATCCTACACCAAGAGCAGCACCGCATATCCTAACTCACACGCACACTTAATCTTACCACTTAAAGCTTCCTATTCTCACCAGATATATAGCTTTTACACTTCCTCTCTCTGTCTGACAGCATTGTGCAATAATGGATGAAGGTCCAGTTTCCACTATCACTTTGAGTAAAATACTCGCAGAAGCTTATGCTTCAGGGTGCAAGGCTCCAATAGCAAAAACTGTTTTACCAGCAGAATGATGCGGTGATTTAAAGGAATAATCTATTGTTTTCAACCTGATCACTATTTACCGCATCTCTTTAGCATATTGTGTCCAGAGAAAAACAAAGTATCTCTAACATGTCTACTCTACAGGAGAGGACAAAAACAGTTCTTACATTTAGTGGAAGTCAATGGAAAGACGTTTTCTGTTCTTTTAATTATTTTCAAATTCACACACTGTATAAAGGCAGCTGCTTTGCTCACATTAAGTACAAAATTCAAATCACAAAAATTGGAGATGCCTGTTTTTCTTTAGACAGAAACAATATGACTGCATTATGACTGCAGATCACTTTGATGCACTTTTCAGTAAAGACCAGGAAAGTACAGAAAACGTGTTGTCTTGAAACACAACAGCCTACCCTTTATAATACAATCATAAACATCCATCTGGCTCTTTTATGGGTTAACAAATCACGTTTATATTACGGTAATGGACACATTTATATGTAATTCATGTGCTTCAACTAGCATTAAAACTACCACATCAATCAAGTCAAATAAAAAAGAATAAACTGTGTTTTTCAAAATGTCATGGGATTTCTACATGAAATCAGGAGAAATTAAGTCAGAGACTGTAATTTGTTTGCTCCTGACTTTCCATATTAGGTGCATCTTTCCTCACTTGCTACTTACCATTTCTGTGTTGCCGTTCCTCTCAGTCTATCACTTGTCCTTTGCATATTCTATACTTTAGACTTATAGAATATTATACACAAGTAGGTTAGGTCGAAAAAGTAATAGCAAATTAAGTTTAGCAAGTTTTAGCACATTATGATGAATGAACCGAATTCTTTTTGAACGAAGGCAATTTATTTACTATCTTTTTTTAATTCACTGAAATTCAGGAAATGCTTCATTTTATTAAATATGTTTTTTTACATAAGAAAAACAAGGACCTCTAAAATGGTAAGTTTACAGGATACAGCAAACGCCTACTTTACTTTCAATGTAAATTGATTTTATTCCACTTAATTTTGGAGCATTTCCTCAACCTAAAGGAAATGAAGTGGACATTGTGATGTCAGAGAGCACGTATGTGTTCTGCTTAGTTTAACAGTAGAATAGTCCCCAACCTAAACTGTTCTGCCAACAGTGTCCAGTGACTATTGAAGGTCTAGAGGATGACCAACATAATCTGTGCAGTGACAGATGAACTATTGTCTCTGACTTTCCATCTACAAGGTTGACCAACAAAGTAGGAGTGTCTAATAAAGTGAACAGTGAGCAGCACTGCTGATCCAGTCATAGCAGCACAACGCACAGCATACATACATACATGTTGATATGTAACAGAGCTAGACATTGCTTTCATGACTAACCTGTGAGGCAGGAAAGTGCAGTGTGGACTTAAATCATGCAGGCATGCAGCATGCTTTTTCACATGACACGAATGCATAAGTAGGCCAGAGATCACATCTAGGAACATTTCACACATGACACATTTGTTAAAGTTCTGCACTGATTCACTGGACCTGAGATATGTGAATTGCTAAAAGTATTAGTTTATATTTGTAGAATTTACAGTGATAGGAGTAAAAAAACCGAGTTATTATTAGCCTTGATTCGATTCGGAGACTCTGAGACTCCAGGTTGAAGACCAGGCCAAGCCTAAAATGCCTAAAGGTCTGCATTCTACTGAGACTGAAAGTGAGTTAGGATAAAAGGGAATTAGTATCAGGTTAGATCGGTATCACGCTGACTTCTTGCACGATAAGGCCCTCTAAAGCCCACTCAGCCAGCCTGGCTACATCTGTGTGTATTATGTGTTATAGAGATACTGCACAGAATTAAGTTAGAGTCATTGGGTCTAACCATTCTGTCTTGCAAGCTGTATTAACATCTATGGAATTAAACAAGAAGCCATTCTCATTAATATTTAAAAGACATTCATGTAGTGTTATAGTGATTAAGCTTGTTAGCAAAAAAAAAAATCCCTAAACATGTGACTAAAATGTCTTGTTTTCAGCTTCTTGATCTTCATTCTGTTCTGTTTGGTCACAGATACCCAGCTTCTCTCTAACTTACTCAGTTACAAGTAAAATTACACCCTGGAATAAGTACAGTTACTTCGGAATGGTAAAGAGTAGTTGACACAGGCTAATTTTAGGCTAACACAGAACAACTACTGTATATATACAGTAACTATGTGTACATACAGTGGCATGCCAAAAGTTTGGGCACCCCAATATTTATGTTTATGTGAATAGCTAAGTGAGTAGAAGATTCATGAAGTTGAAACATTCTTAAGCGAGATTAGTGTATTATTTCTTTGTGTTTTAAAGTTATAGAGTGAAAAAGAAAAGGAGCACCATGCAAAGTTTGAGAAACACAAACAATTTGAGCCCTCAGATAACTTTTACCAAGTTCTTAGACTTTAATGAGCTGGTTGATGAAAAGAGGAAAAAACTATAACATGGTAATGATCCTAAATGCACCTCAAAATCCACAATGAACTACCTGTAGAGGGCAAGCTGAAGTTTTTTGCCATGGCCCTCAAAGATCCCATGGAGTCGAGATTAAAGCATACAGGACAGTTTAGGGATGCCACAAAATGAACAGACTTTTACAAGAAAGAACAAACAACAGTCCCCCAAACAAGAACCAAAAGATTCTTAGCTGCTACAGCATTTACAAGCTGTGATATTTGCCATAGGGTGTGTTACTAAATACTGACCATACAAGGTGCCAGACTTTTGCTTCTAGCTTCTGTTATTTTGAAACTGCATGAAATACTGAAAAGAATGTGTGATCTTTAACCTCATGCCTTCTGGACCTCAAGTTGAAGCTTAGAAAGAAAGGCTGCCTAGATTAAGTGTGTTGTGTTAGCCAGACTCCGGGTCCATTACTTAATGTTATTCATACACAAGCCAAAACAAAGACCATAATGTTAACACTAAAGACAGTGACTAACTCCCCTCACTTAGCATCTTAGACAACATGATAGTACAGTAATATCTCAGATGTTATTGGGACGCGCCCTGGCAACAATTGTGGAGCTTAAAGCAGCTTTTTATGTCACTAAATTTGTAGAGCCAGCATTCGTTAAATGCTTTAGATGTCTGGTTTCTATCACCACCACTATGAATAATTCTAACTCCGGCTAGCTTCTATGCAGCAAATCGTTTTACATAAACCAAATGTTTTTGTTTGCATCATTATAATCTAATTCTGCATTTTAAAATCTTCTTTCATTAAATCCTACTCAAGTAAGAGTGTTGTCTAAAACTGAAACAAAATAATACCAACAAAACAATAAAAAACAATAGAAAAAAAAAACGTTATAGCCACATTCATTTCACAGTTATACACTTTGCTATTGTTCCTCTTAGTGATGGAACAATTACAGTTTTTAATAATATACCACAGAACAAAACATAGTGAAACTAATACCTACCCAACATAATTCTGAGTGCTCTATTAACACTGTGCAAATTTGCCTAGTTTAAATATGATTTTGTTGCTCCTGCCTGTGTTTGATTTGTGTACATATGGCTGCACTTTTAATGCTAATTTATCTACATTTGTCTTGATATGCACATATGGTTGTTTGGCACTCGAAGGTTAATATATGCACATTTCATACATGTGAATAGCTCTACTGCTGTATTTCATGTAGACATAATTACAGTCTGCACAGTACTGCAGTAGTGGTGAACCTTTAATATGTGGTTCATTTTTAGTTGATTTCTTGGGGTTATTAAAATATATGGCGTGTTCACTATAAATTCAATGAATATAATTCCTGTAGCAAAATGATTTCAATTTACATATTAGTGTTGTTTTTCATTTCCTGTATTTTGTTACTGTATCATAATAGTAGAAAAGCTGTGACCACACTGTTCGCTGATATCATGATTGAGTACTGTTGAGTGTATCTTGCCAAGACGCATGTATAAGCCAAGAAAGCTGCTCTTTTGCACAGAATCTAAACATGCAGCCCAGAAAAAGGGCTGGCAGTGACTAATATTTCTCTAAAAGTCTGAATTCCAAGGAATTCAAACCTGTAATTGATATGGTAACTTGTGAATTTCCTTATTTAACTTCTGTTTTCTGCATAGTGGAAAGTTAGGGGGCCCATATCGAGATTATGGTATTCAACCTCTAGCTCTTATAGTATATATAAACTACAACAGTGCAACACCACCCCCCACCCTATGGATCCACCTCCCATTCTTACCCATCAACAGAGATCAAAAACCCCCTTAATGTTAAAGGTTGACAATTCCTCAACATTCATTCAGAGTTTGATAGTGTTACCAAGCATTATCCTGACTTGATCCAGTGATAAGGTGGGCTGTTCTGCTGAAGAGAATGTTACTTTATTATTTAGAAACAGATGATAAAATTCACCCCACAGTCGGACTGGGCAAAACACAACCTGCACCAACCCTGCATTTATTACGAAAAATAACAAAAGCAGAAATGAAACCAGTGATAACCTTGTCAAATAAAAGGCAACAGGACAAAAATTTAAATGATGATAAATAATAATAAGAAGAAGAAGACGAAGAAGAAGAAGAAGAAGAAGAAGAAGAAGAAGAAGAAGAAGAAGAACAACAACAACAACAACAACAACAACAACAACAAAACTAAAACTTCCAAATCTACAAAGCCTTTTTGGAGTTCGACCTTCTAAGGAAAACTGGGCTTACCATCATGGATGATTTACACAACAAAACGTTGACATACACACACTTTACAGTTACACAGTACACTGATGAAAAGGAAAGATCCTAAATATGTAATTAATGAGTATCAACACAGTATATAACCACAAATCCAGCATTTCTGACACAAAATAACAACAACAAATCATTTTTTTTTGGTGCATGGATTTCAGCTGGAACATGGAACTGCAGCAATCCATGTTTAACTAATATCAACTTCCCATTGTCCAGCTTTTTTAAATTATCTAATTCCACCTTAAATTGTGCAGCAGTTACAATCTGGCCTGAGGTGCATAGTGCTGCTCAATTCAAGGTGAAACAGGAAAATTCAAAGAAGAGGCTGGTGTATAAGCAGTTCAGCCTTTTTCTTTCTGTATTTTACGGCAGTCTGTGTGAAGATCGCTCTGAATTCTTGCTGTATCTATCTCTCCAGTCAATAGCAGAACAGCCCTTTACCATTTCAGATGTTTTTTGTTTTTGTTGCATTCACACTGAACACTAGTGCTGCCACTCTGTGGGCATAAACATATGATATCACATCCATAGCCTCTACAGGCTACATGTCTAAACCGTGCTGCATTTCATAGCTAAAATAGCGATAACCACAATGGCTATAGACCTAGTTTATCTCAGGGTGGTTTTGCTTGCTTTCAGGAGTTTAGCCAAAAGACAGAAGCATCGAGAGCGCTACAAAACCACATCAATACATTTCACTAATTCTGAGAGATGTTTTCATCTAACCATGTTATCCAGGTTGCAACCATGCTCTGCAAATGCTAAAACAATGTTACAAGCAACTGAATTTCAAGTGAATATTTTACTCAACTCAAAAACTTACTTTGATTGAAAGAATCCGTCTTTCAGAGAGTCCTTTTTAGGTTACATGAATTTAATAATAATAATAATATCAACATTTTATAATGTTGTTATAAGAACCAATCAAACAGTTTTTACACTGCACGTATTGCATTTACATACCTGTCCCAGAGAAACATTCAGGTAATTCTGCATCCAACTTGATTCTCTACATAGACAATAACTCTCCATCTTTCAGAATGCATTTCATATGTTGATTCCAGATTTTAGCATATTTTATTATTAGGTTTGTTGGCAGCACATGCAGGGTTCTAACTGGATTCTGCCAGGCTTTTTTACCCATAGGGACTGAGACAAGGGTGGAGAAGGTGGTGTTTGGGAATGTCTTATATAAAATGACTGACAGCAGGTCAGTGTAAACACAGACAGGCCCTCTACTCCAAATTGCAGTTTTCTAAACAGGGTTCTCAGACAGATGATTCACTTGTTAAGGCATGACATATTGACCTTAAATATGGCTGAAGCCTCTATTGCACCTTAATGCTGCAGTGCATTACCCGACAGTCCTGGTGATGATGAGAAGAGGAAACGGCTGCAGTTAATACGGTATTCCTTTGAGGAAATCCTTGATATAGACTATGGGGTCTTTTATAGGGTCACATCTTGTGTTTCAGTTGTCAGGCTTATCATTTACACGAGGGTTGATACAGATTGCTAGCTGGGCAGCACAGAAAAAGGGTTAACAAACGAAAAAAAGATTTGTTATACACTCTAAAAATGGTCACACACAGCAGTGTTAAGCAGCTTTTAAGATACTTGATTAACAAATTTAAGTAAGTCACACTACAGTGATTTCAGTAAGTTCTAATTAACTGAACAAGTTATTTTAATG
Organism: Prochilodus magdalenae; assembly: GCA_024036415.1. NCBI lineage: Eukaryota > Metazoa > Chordata > Actinopteri > Characiformes > Prochilodontidae > Prochilodus > Prochilodus magdalenae. The sequence goes on from JAMWET010007157.1 coordinate 168,898, forward strand.
TATTACCCAAAGATCAAATGTTGAATTTAAGAAATATGTTAAGTGGTTTCATGCAGGTGTGTTAAGTAGTTTTAAAGATGCTCTTTAGGGTAATACTGCATGTACTCAGTGAATTTAAATATTTCTAATGTTTTACTCTTATTGTTAATATGGTTATGTTCTTATAATTAATAGAGACATAGAACATGTTAGGTTGAAGTTCGATCCACATCATTTTGTTCAGCTCAGTTACTACTGTGCAATTGAACTGTCAAAATTGTCATAGAAAGTAAGGTGCATGGTAACTTGCATTTACTTACAGTAAAAAGTGAATCAAATTACTTTGATTGAAAGAATTGTTCGTTCAAAAAGTATTTTTTTAGGTTGCTTTCTGCAAGTATAAGAACGAATGAAACACTTTTTACAGTGCAGTCAACACCAATGTGGCTAGGTAGTTAACTATAGAATATAAGCACACACAATGGAAGGCAGGCCAGGGGAAAAGACAACACAAATACGGTGAGTAAAAAAAGTAAAACAATATGCAAATAGATGATGCCAAGAACTGATGGGAAAATGTTAAGTTTTACAACAAGATTACTCTGACCAAACAAACACAAAGTAAATCTGACAATTCATAACTGGTGTACATAAAGTCAGCAAAAAAAATTAAAAAGTGAATAAAGCTTCCAATAGAGCAATTTCATTTCTTAGAGTATAGTAATAAACACCCTATAAACCCATACTGAAGAATATTCTCAAAGGTGCCAGTTTGGTGTTTGACACTGGGTGCTAAAACTTGCTAAATTTAGCATCCACTGGTGCTAAAACTTTCTTTTTCTTTATTTGTTTAAGAATTGTTACTTATCAACTGCAGACATTTTCTCTTTCCTCTTTTATGGCAAGGAAAGCGCTGAAATGATAACTGAGTGTTTTTTTCCCCCAACTCAGATCTGTTCAAACAACAAGGAAGGCAGAACTGCAGCATACTGCACAGCACACATAGCAGAGGCTTGCACATAGACATTTTATTGGATAATTTAGACCCTGATCGCGAACAGGTTAACAGATTCCATCATTGCTGTTTACTTCTGGAATTTGAAGAAGCATTTGATCTGGAAATGGTTAATACATCAGACTTAACAAGTATTCGTGTTGATATCGTTGCTAAAACAATGACATCATTTGCCATGTTATTTGTACTAGTAATGTAAACAATAAATTCCCTAATGCACATTTAAACTTATTAATGTCAGTCCATTAATGGAAAGTTAAAGCTTCAAAAACATCCCAATTTAATTACACTGAGACCAATCAGAACAGGTGTTTTATATATGTAAGAGTTGTCTGTATCTTAGTCCTACAGGTGCAGGGAATAAAAACAGGTAGTAAAATGGTAATTTAAATATGAGAGGTAAACAGTTGTACAAAAACAAATGCCATGGTATTGGCTCTTTAAGTAAAATAGGTAAAGTACAGAGTTAAATAAAAGATAAAGAGTATGGGAAAGGAGACTGAGAGAGCAAGAGAAAGAGAGTGACAGCTGTTGCATGAGGCGCTGATCTGATTAAATCTGTCCATGTCTGCTCAACATCACCAACCCCCCACAAACGCACACACACAGCAGTCGTCCCCCCCTTTTCGCTCTCTCAGCCTCTGGTGTCTGATACCTTTCCTGTTTCAGACAGCTGCATCCGTCCATACAGACCAGGGATCAGAATCAGCACAAACGATCTCTGTACAAGCGCAGTAAGCGTGTCCACAGAAGGCCGGATCAGACGGAGATCCATTAGTCTGAGCTCTGCGATGGTGTGTCCTCCTACACTATCACTGTCATACCCTCAGCTCCATTATAAAACACCAGCTTCACTATACATGTCAATTACTGACCTCTACAGCAGCATAACCTCAGTGCACCTTCTACAAAAAAAAACCTTGTAGAATTTTAAATGCCATTCCTACAATGCACATACAATTAAACCATGTAAAAACCCTTTCTTATTTCCACTCCAGACGTGCACAGGCATTCTGCCACAACCTAGGTCAGGACAACACCCTAAACTCTTATCATGTTTCTCAAAGAAATCTTGAACAATGTGTGTAGTGTGGCAGGGTGCGTTATCATGCTGCCATCAGGGAATACCATTACAATGAAGGGGTATAACCAGTGTTTAGGTAGGTAGGTACCTTCAGCTAAGTGCTCAGACCCAGGGTTTTCCAGAAGGTTTCCCAGAGCATCCTCATCTCCACCTGTTTGTGTTCCTCCTACAGTGCACCCTGGTGACATCTTTTGCCCAGGTGAATGGCACACACATATCCAGCTATTCAATTGACTCACCAGACCAATTGACTAACCAGATCTTTTCTAAGTAAGAGCTTCTTTATGGATACTGTGTAGGGATCCCATGTCTGTCTTGCTAATCCATTGCTGGCTGTTCATTTACCATAGCAGTGATGATGGTTTAACTGCAAAATACATGGATTACATTTTTTTATAATCTGGAAATGCTCTTTTGTATTTATGTGGCAAGCTACACATTAACTGATATCTTACCCATCTCCTCTTTTGTTTTCAGTTTGAGAAATAAGCTAAGATTCATAGATTCCATTGGTCTCCTGAGAACAAGTTTCAGATTTACAAATATGTTACGACATTTTGTTTAGAAGTATCCCAAACAGTAAACTGTGAAGGACCAATAGGTTGAACTAATTTACTAACATAGGTTAGTAAATGAAGAATACCAAAGACAGAAGCTTTCTGCTGTGGGTCAGGCAGCTAAACAATCACAGCATAACAATTTAATACGTTTATATTTAGGCACCCCTATCTCTATTAGTTTTTGAGATATTCATGACAAAGCATCATCCATGAATTGAACATCAACAAATCTAATAAAGGGGGTACTCTTGTAATCTTCTCCTCATTTTTCGCTACAATTACTTTTTACAGAAAATAATTTTGAACAAAAATGATGCGTTGGTTGTTGCAGGTAACTAAGCTATGATACCTAACATTAGTGATGGATGATTGGTTAGTGTGTGCAATTTACCTCTTGGATTTTGCGCCTTGCTCATAGTGGAAGGAAAGACGTTTGTCCTTCGGCTTTCCCTTTCGTTAAGCGGAATTGATCATTCGCACTTAATGGCTGATTTGACTGGAAACTAAATAAATTAAACTTGGTCTCTTTTTATGCAGTACTTGGTGACTTCTCACTGACCTATACAGCTCCATAACATCAATACAAAGCCTTGTGGCATTTTAAATGCCATCTCTAAAGGGTACCTGTAAAAGGAAGACTTTTTGTAGAGTCTTTTTGCACAACACCAGTAAAGCCAGTGAAGCTGACAAGTTGTCTTTTGCACACCTAGAAATTAAGTTGTTTTACACTACCACATAAACAGTGGTGTATGAAATAAAACCTGCCCACACACACATGTATAACCATAGCACCCAGAATCAAGCTGGTAAAATGGGAGTGCAGTCAGATCATCCTAAATGATTGCTATTTTAGAGTTTCTCAGGCTGCCAGAAATGAAACTGTGACATATCAACCACACACGTTTCTGCTTTTCATTGGGAAATGAAAGGCAGAAAGTGAGAGTTTTTTTTCTTCACTACGTTATGTGCCAACCCACGCACAGCTCACCTTGAACTGCTGAAAGCATTATGCGTAAATACATTCACATTTATAATTGGCTCTGGCAGTGAACAATGCTTTACTCTAGCTCTGCAGCAGGGCAATGATCAGTCAATGGAAAACACACACACACACACACACACACACACACACATTGCACGTTATACATATACATGGCTAAGACTTTACGGTAGGGTAATGTGACTCATACAACACTTGCTAGACTTGCTAGACTGTAAAAGACTTGCTAGACCACCAAAAGTGTCAATATCAGCAAAACAGGAAAGTGTTCCTGTCTATTCTTCCATTTAAGACAACAACTAGGCCTATGAGTCTGAGTCTGAAAGGATGTATAGCTGTTAAGAAGCCCTCGCTAAGAAAAGGAGACAGACACTGGGGTCTTAGTTATGTGTAGCTTACCACATAAATAGACAGAGCATTTAAAAAATTATGAAACCATATATTTTGCCATTGAACCATCATCACTGCAATGGTGATTGAGCAGCCAGCACTGCATTAGCAAGAGAGAATAGGATCCCAACACTGAATTAGCGAGCCAGCATGGGTTCCCCCAAATACAATGGGGTATTTCATCCATTTGACTGTGAGAAGACAACTCAAAACTATGATTCAGAAGGTTCAGTAAAGTAGCAGCATCTAATACAGTGCGTTGTTGGTCATGTAGAGGGCCTGGACCATAGAAGAACAGGGTAAATGGAGCTAACCGAGCATGCAGAGAAACAGATTTATCTAGAGATTTGTAGAACTACAAAATACGTCTATATTCTATCCACAAATGGACAGCGAGTGTAGATGCATGCAGGTGTACCCAAAGAAGTGGTCGGTGTCTATATGTACACACATCATGACCTTTGCATGACCTTGTAATGTTGTACTGCAGTTTTAAATAGGACAGTAGGTCACTATGACAATGCACATTAGCTTCCCTTCAGAGTCACATACACATTCAATTAATCATGTGTCATTACCCAGAATGCATCACGCCTCTTTCTCCACCCTCCACTTAGCCCCACCCCTCCTCTGCCTTTCTCACTTCCTGTTCAGCTTTCCATCCTTGTGTTGTCCAAAGCACTTAAAAACACATCAATATCACTAACACCCTGCTTCATCCCTCCTTCTCTCTCACCTCCCTTTCCTTACTCTACCACTCTCTCTCCTCAGCTTTCCTTACTCTGTCTCTCACTGTCTTCCTTTTCCTTTTTGTGCTCTCTCTCCTTCCTCACTCTACCTCCCGCTATCTGGCAACCACAAAGAATCACACAATTCTCATGGGCATCCCTGACCCCATTCATCTGTCTCTCTCCCTCCCTCTCTGCTCTTGAAAAGACGGCGGTTTTGCTTGTAGCGATTACATTGCGTACTCTCTCTCCTCCTTTGAACTGCTTTCATGCTCCCGCTTCTTTTTTCTCTCTCCTCCTTTTCTGTCTCTCTGGTTTCTTTTGTCTGTGAGCGAGGGAGGCCCTTCTGGGAATGATTGACAGGTTAACCGGCCCCAAGCCACAACATAGAGAGAGACTGATAGAAGGAGGGGAGGAGAGAGGGAAAGGGGTGAGGGAAGGGGAGAGAGAGTTAGAGAAAGAGAGAGAAAGAGAGAGAGGAAAATAGACAGAATTAATGAAAGAAAGAGAGAGGGAGAGAGAAGTGAAGATTGCACCCTGGTGGTTTACTTGAGAAATTACATGAAATTAAATAACAGCAGTGGTCTACTGAGAAAAGGAATCCTTTGATTAGTTTGTGGGGGGAAAAAGAAACACAAGCTCCTTCTCACAATGAATTACCTCAGAACATGTTGTTTTTACTGCACAGTCGCTCAGTCACATTAACAAAGAGCTAGGAGGCATACAAGTACACTTTTTAGTCTTTTACCTGCGTCTCATTCGTTCTCACGTCAACGTGCGGCTTTTAGACGGTGTATTCCTCTGTACTGACTGAATGTTTTAAAAATAAAAATAAAACTCCTAACAACCATGGAAGATCTGGCAGACCATCACAGAGAAATGTGCAAGATGACACCAACTGTCAAATTCATGTTTCAAACAATAGGGCAACAGGTCACCAGGAAGTTGTGGTATATATCCATATGACACACTCAAATATCACTTGTAGTGTACAGAGAACCATCTTAAAAACATACTACTGCTATCTACTAATATCTGAGGTTTAAATAAGACCTCCAGAATCAAACTAACCGTGTTCTAATCGTTAGCAGCTGTTGAGGGTATACCTGATTTTAATACACTTTACAAAACATTTTTAAAGATTATATTGCCTCAGTCTCTCAGCAATGTTCATATGAAAACCAGATGTTGAAATACGTTTAAAAAATAGAGATGTAAATTTGGTATTTATTTGGCTAATCGCTAATCATGTGATTATGACACTAACAACATGGACACCTTAGAGAAGACAGGTGAGGAGCTTATGACTTTAAGGTGACTTTAAGATTATGAATTCACTGAACTACGTTTGAACATACAGTGAGGAAAATAAGTATTTGACTTGTGTATTTGACTTGTAACACCCTGTGACTTTGCAAGTTCTCCCACTTAGAAATCATAGAGGGGTCTGAAATTTTCATCTTAGATGAATGTCCACTGTAAGAGACATAATCTAAAAAAAAAACATCCGGAAATCACAATGTATGATTTTTTAATAATGTTTTGTGTGTTAATGCTGCAAATAAGTATTTGAAAACCTGCCAATCAGCAAAAAAAAACCTCCACCTCCACTCCACTTATTATTCTAAATTAGAAGCACCTGTTTGAGTTCGTTAGCTGCATAAAGACACCTGTTCACCCCACACAATCAGTAAGACTCCAACTACTAACATGGCCAAAGAGCTGTCCAAAGACACCAGAGACAAAATTGTTGACCTCCACAAGGCTGGACAGGGCTACGAGGCAATTGCCAAGCAGCTTGGTGAAAAAAGATCAACTGTTGGAGCAATTATTAGAAAATGGAAGAAGCTAAACATGACTGTCAATCTCCCTCGGACTGCGCAAGATCTCACCTCGTGGTGTATCAATAATCCTAAGAAAGGTGAGGAATCAGCCCAGAACTACACAGGAGGAGCTGGTCAATGACCTGAAGAGAGCTGGCACCACTGTTTCCAAGGTTACTGTGGTTAATACACTAAGACGTCATAGTTTAAAGTCATGCATGGCACGAAAGATTCCCCTGCTTAAATCAGCACACGTCCAGGCCCATCTTAAGTTTGCCCATGACCATTTGGATGATCCAGAGGAGCGATGGGAGAAAGCTCTGTGGTCAGATGGTCTTAATTCCACTCGCCGTATCATGGGAATCATGGGGGTGGAAGCCTCATGCTGTGGGGGTGTTTTTTGCACAGGGGACAGGACGACTGCACTGTATTAAGGAGAGGATGACCGGGGCCATGTATTGCGAGATTTTGGGGAACAACCTCCCTCCCTCTGTTAGAGCATTGAAGATGGGTCATGGCTGAGTCTATCTCCAGACCTAAACCTAGCCAGTCTCCAGACCTAAACTCTATAGAAAATCGTTGGAGGGAGCTCAAACTCCGTGTTTCTCAGTGACAGCCCAGAAACCTGGAATGGGCCAAAATCCCTGCTGCAGTGTGTGTTCACAGGTGTTCAAATACTTATTTGCGGCAGTAACACACAAATAAATTATTAAAAAATCATACATTGTGATTTCCAGATATTTTTTTTTTAGATTATGTCTCTCACAGTGGACATGCACCTAAGATGAAAATTTCAGAACCCTCCATGATTTCTAAGTGGGAGAACATGCAAAGTAGCAGGGTGTTCAAATACTTATTTTCCTTACTGTATTTTGTCTCCAGTTTTCTGAAGACTACAATAAAATGTAAAGTCAGTTCATTTTCCCCAAGTTTATGGCGTTTTCAGTTTCGCTGGCTTTCTGGTTCTCCGACGTGGGCAAGCGTCTTGGCAAGGCCGGCTAAGGTGCACCTAGATCCGGTACCAATTTGCAAGATTTCTGTGTCTGTATCTCTGATTTCCTGAAGGCTAGCAATCTGATCCAGGGCTGGTTGAAAAACAAATACAACACACTCTATAGATTAGGCTTCATCACAGATTTTTAAAATCACTTGTCGCAAATATTTTCCTTCTTCTGTGATTTAATTCATGACGTAAATCCCAATACCTAAAACTAGACATCTGAGATGTGCAGTATGGTTTTAATGACCATGAGTTTAAATTGGTAGTGGGATTTCTTGAATGACAAGAAGCAGAAAATCCTTTAAAGCGGAATATTTCTAAAGCTGAACGTTGGAGAAGTTGAAAAAATATCCCTGCAGACCTCTTTGCAAAACGTGTCAGCATTACATGGTGAAAGGAAACAATAGAAATGCTCCTAAATTATACAATAAGCTTAGGAAAGTTTTAAGAAGTTAAGAAGTCTTACAACAACAGTTACCAGAATACACTGGGGAGCTCCAGCTAACTGTGCCAGTGCAGAGTGCTCTGAATGCAGGAGAAGCCTTCAGTGTTCCGGTTGCCAGGCAGTATCCTGTGGTTATTAGAGCCACCTCAGCAGCTCAGTGTCGACTCTTTCCTAATGGGCCCCTGTGAAGATGAGGGCCGTGAAATAAGCCCCCCTGCTCCCTGTCTCCTCTCTGTCTGCTGCACTTATCGCTGAGAGACTGCGCCTCCAGCTCCAGTTTACTAATCTCTATGCTCATTCCTAAGCATGTATAGAATTTATAATTTGGTGTTATCAGCAGGGCTTGATTTGAAGAGGGAATGCAGGCAGATCCTGTTCCCGCTGGTCAAAAACAAAAAAAATATATAAAATTCATATTTGTAAAACTGACATCCCTGCTTTCCATACCTTCCCTTTGCATTAATGTCGTTATGTGAAATTATCTAAGGCCCCCAAATGTATTCAGACACACTTCTGATTAATGAATTACATGAAGGAGCAGCCATTACTGACAAGCATATTCAATGCCACTATGTCCGATGCCAAGTCTCAGTTAGAGGGGTCTTGCATTGGACTGTTAAGGAGTGCTGGTGTGTTCTCTGATGTGATAGAGCTCCATGCATTAGCTTAGTGATGAGCTGGTGTGTTTCCGGATCTAAATATCAAACATCAATACCTTACCTCACTAATGCTCTTGTGCCTAAATTCAATCAAGTCTTTACAGCAATGTTAAAACATCCAGTCTAAAGCCTTCCCAAAAAAGGAGAGGCTATTGCTGCTGCCAAAATGTGACTTCCCACTGAAATACACACATTGTCAAAAATAGTTGCACAAATAATACTGCCCATAGCCATATACATTTATTGTTCCTGAAAACTTCCTTCCGAAAAGCATTGTAATGCTACAATTCCTTTTGTGTGCAACTAACTTTTTTTGTTAAGAAGTAAAGACACAGTGTCAAAAACAGCCTGTATGTAAAATTAGCTATTTGTAATGACTAGTCTTGGTATCTAAAACCACTCATAGAGTGGAGGTGGTTTTAGGCAAAATGGTAAAATACTAGAAGCATTTTACTTGGGCCCTTTAAAATGAAGAAACTTGTACATACTAACTGTCGTACTTCATTTCCTACGAGAACAGTTGCACCAGCCAGTCAGTGTTTTCTTCTCCTTTCACTCCGTTTTGATGAGTTTCCAGCTGGTCAATGGGCACTATTGATTAGCAGGATTTTGAGAGAAACATGGGGCATTGAAGGGAGGGCTGTTGCCATGGTTGAAGCTGATATATACCCAATAATCCATAATTTAGACCCTTGCCATAGTTGATTAGTATCTAACCACTTTCAGGTGTAGCCAGATCAATAATGGAAAGAGCACCCAAATGAATAACTTAGAACTCAAGCTAGCACATATAGGCACCAATATCTGAATTACAGTTAATTAGTTTAGTGAATGAAATATGACCACTGACAGGTCATGTAGAGGCCACATCAACACATATTTATACACACACTCACTCACTGAACACTTTATTAGAAACATCTTCTTCTGTCTACACTCTTCATTCATTTGATCAGCTCTACTTACCATATAGCCCTGTTTTACTGTGTACTATAATGGTAAGAGAGGTGGGCTGTTTGTCATTCCCAAAACTGCAGTGACAGTGACGTATGGGTGGTGCGAATTGATCAGACACAGCAGTGTTTGCTTAGACAGTGTCCTGTGATCACTGATAAAGGACTAGACCAGGGTGGGTTTTTAAACTTTGCCACTTCACGGATAAGAGCCCACAAGAAATCGTTTATGTAAAATTGTTTTTTGTCTTTTATTCCTCAAGTGCCAACAGTGGCTTGTCTCGTGGCACATATCTAGGGCAGGTGGCAGCATCAATTCCTCAGCAATCACAAAAGCTTATTTACTCTGAAGTAGCTAGCTTTTAGGGAACACCTGGATCGTGATGTTATGGGTTTAGCACATCATTTGAAAGATTCAAACTACACTCCACATACTGGGCTTTTGGCATCATCACCTCCTGTCCATGCAAATCTGTATTTAATGTAGTCTATGTTTTCTTTGGATTTGGATTTTTTACTTCTTCTGAGGAACTGTGTCAGCATTCTTTCATCTTTGGTTAGCTAACTGTGCAAATTTGCTGCTTCAGACTAGTGACGATTTATTTGTCTTGAGTTTTGTCTTGAGTCTTGCGATATGTTTTCAAATTATTGTTCATGTAAATGTTTGTAGTTTGAACACAAAACTACAAACATTGACAGACAGAAACTGTGCTGCTATATCTGAGCTATCGTCTCTGACTTAACATCAGACCAACAAGGTAGGATGTACAGTACGATGTCAAGGTAGGCCATATTTAAACAAAGGCATAGCAATACTAGTGCAAAAATACAAGTCAACCACATTTAATTATTGGCATGTCCCCACAATACTGGCAGTGGCATCACATATCACTGTAGTAAGACACTCGAACATTATGGTGTTGAAAATTTGCCATCATTATTTAATTTTTCTCTTCATTATTTTAGTATGTAACAGTGTGGGGCTTTGTAGGTTTCATTTTTTATGGTATTACACTGCATTGTTTTTAGTCAACATAAAGAAAAGTATAGCGAGTAAACAGGACTAAATCTTAGGGGTTTAGGGACCTTTTTGACAAGTTTATGTTGATTTTTAATTCATTTAATAATGGTCAAGCAAACAGGTCAACCGCTGTTTCTACCACTGGAGCATGTAATACATACATATCAGCATACAAACACATTATAAAGGAAAACCAATCCAAAAGCTGAGACACATACTCATTTATTCATTAAGACAAAGTGGATTGATCTTCTTTCCTCAAAATACAGAACTTATTGAATTCACAGATAACTGGAATCGCTGACAAAATCTGAGATGAGTCAGGAAGTAACTTCACACTTAATTCTCACATACGCTCACTCACTCTCAAACACATACTATATTAAGAACAGTCAGGTGTGTATGGCACAGATGTACTCAGTGAGGTTTTGGTGCAGCACTGACTGCATTAACTCTCTATGGCACTTGTTCTACAGCTGTTTGAATCTACAGTAGCATACAGTGGTAATACTAATGTAGTACAGAGAAGAAACGTACTGTACAAGGACATCAGCAGGAAACTCCATATTAGGTACAATATCTATGGTACAGGAAGCGTTAAAGTCCCAGGGAACATATACCTGTTTTCTTTTTAAGTAGGTTAATCTCGCTCTTGTGGCCATCTATTATACATATGCAAAAAATGTCCTGCAAATGACTTTACAATGTCCCCCAAAGACTCTGTAGACTCGATGTAAACTGGGCAGTCTTAATCTTGGCTCCTGCATACTAATGCATTACCCTCACCAGTCACAAGGCTGGTGTGGTTTGTCCTTTTTGACAAAACCGGTGATCTCTCTGTGTTTGAGAGAGAGCTACCAGCCAAAAGAAAACTAACCTAGCAAGCAAAACTGAGATATTAAGCAATCTGTGTGCCAGTCACCTCTCAGGGCAGTCCATTTGTTCATTGAACTGACCACACCACTTCAGGAGTAATGTTAATTAGGGCTAAGCCAATTCTTTTCAGTCAATATCAATAATGTCAAATCATGATAGGTGTATATCCAGATTTTTGCTTTTGAGCTGAACAAGCCAAATTGACCTATTTTTTAGGGTTAAAACAAACACGTTTAACAAATCATTTATAGGAGAAAGCTACAACGGTGGTATCAGTTCAGCCATGCTCTGCATGCGACAGTGCTGCTTCACGAGGCAGGCAAGGATGCATCAAACTCTTTATGATTTAAGATGCCATAAACGATTATTAAATACAAACAATGCTTTTCACAGAATGCTGTGGGGAAAAAAGGACAGACCTAGAATTTGCTCCTTATAGCTCCTCTTATAGCGATGCAATGCTAAGTTTCTGGTGCTGGTGAACCCTAGAACTGCAGTCGAGAAACGCCCTCTCATGGCGACAACAGAATAGTCCCCCTTTTCTTGCAGTGGAAAATGCCATCAGGGTCGTCTCTACGAAGGCTAAGTATGAGAATGGCATTTTGTATTAAATATTAATCTTACATTTGTTATGTTTCTATTAAGGACACATATATCCCAATAATTATTACTATCATTGAGCAAAAAGGACAATACATTTCTGTTATTTAAACTGGCAGATGTTTAATTTAGCACTTTGTTTTAGGACTAATATTCATACTAAGGTTTGTATAATTTAACACTCCCTGGGAGCTCCCTGGGACTTTAAATACAATAAATAAGCAGTCAGGCTAGATCTGAGACAGTGTTTGTGATGGATGTACAAACAGTGAAGTGTTCTTGGCAACAGTCCTCAAGCACTTGGACCAACAAATCAAGGTGACATCAATCACTCAAAACCTAGCCATGTGTCCAGTCATGACACTGATATCTACATGGCTTTAGGAGACATACTCTAGTCAGGACTGATGCATCTACAAAACAGGGATGGTACCTGCGGTATTCGTAATTGTACGGATAGGATAAGATTCTGTAATGACAAACTGCAATTACTAAACAGAATCTGAGCGTGGGTGGTTCTCACACATGCAATGGGGGAATAGAGCCAGATATACAGACAATCTAGATATAGGAGCTGTGAAATCAGGTAGCAGTAGCTACCTGATAGACTGGTAATAGATGGTATTAACCACAAAAATGAAGTTATGGGCTTAATAAATAAGGTATTAAAAAAAAGGTATGAAAGGTATAAAAGAGATTTATTTTAGAGTGTTATTTTTTAGCATTTGTAAGAAATCTGAGGCGTTCTGTGGTGTTTGAGGACACTAAAATTTTTTTTGTTGTACGTTTAAAGAGACAATACTGTATCCTAATTCTTTTTTTTTTGGTTGTTAAAAAGATATCTATGGCATGTGGAGGGGTTCAGAACATTTCAGGGGTTATTCACTCTGAACTACATAATAGAACTGCATAATAATAATCTGAATGATCCAGTGCTATAGCTGAGGAATTGGGGGCAGATTTAGGGAGTCCAGTGCGCTGTGGTAAAGCTCTCTCAAAGCCTTCAGCAACAACAACCGGCAAAACATCTGATTAAAGAGATGAGGTAACGGCTCCTGAAAAAGACAAAAATTGGGAAAAAAGAGAAGGAGACACAGAAGTAAGGCAGATGGAAAGTGGAAGAGAGTGGGAGACGGGCAGGGGGAGAGAGAGAGATGAATTGAGGGTAGGAGGTTAATGACATTGAGCACTCATCTGAACTCCCTGTGAACTGTTTTAATTACATCAATCAATGGTTTCATACACACACACACACAGACACACACACACAGACACACACACACACACACACACACAGACACACACACACACACACACACAGACACACAGACACACAGACACACAGACACACAGACACACAGACACACACACACACACACACACACACACACACAGACACAGACACAGACACAGACACAGACACAGACACACAGACACACACACCCCTTACCCCAAGCACGTGAACTCTGTTGTAGTAAGAACTGAAGTCTTTACTGAGAGACACCAGGAATCTGCAGACCTGAATAAGACAATAGATATACACATTAGTATCAGTAATAATGATTTATTAGCTAACACATGTTCACTGAAAATATGCTTTCAAATATAGTACAGATCCATTTTGTATTCTAACAAAACTGCCACCAGGGAAAATAAGGAGCTTAAGGGTGCTTTCACACCTAACTTGTTTGGTCCAGACCTTTAGTTTTTCAATTTGGTTTTAGCCAAAAAAGCATTTGTGAACAATGCCTGACTACAGTCTGGACCAAAGGACCAATATTTGATTCCACCAAAGAGATCATCTTGGTCTGGATCAAACCAAACCAAAACACTGTTTGGAAGGTTCTGACTTTCAGAGTAATTGCAGGAGGCTGAGGCAGGTTATTATCATACAATAAACAACAGAAGGGAATAAAAGAACCAGAAAAGAAGTGAAAGTAACCCATGGTAGTATATAAGAAAGGGAGGAAACAATATATTTTACTGCAATTTGGTCCAGCGAAAGGTCCAAAGTCAATTTCAAAAGGAGCATAAAAATGCATAATCTTACAGATTCTTTTCTGAGAGCATGAAAGAGAAACAGGATATGTTAGCAGAGGACAGCCATGCAGTATATAAAGCTAGGTTTATTGTTTATGTGAGCACATGAGAAAAATGATGGACCTCTGAAGCGCAGCGCTACATTCATAATGAATGAATTTGAAGTGAGATATGCTAAGCAGCCTCACCTTGACAGGTGCTAATATAAAAGCTCCATCAGATTTCACAGAGAATACATAAACAAAAGAAGCGTTTCAGGTTTGCGTGTTGGTGCAAGAAAAAAATAAAAAGCTGTGTGCTGCCAAATTCAACACAAGCTGACGTCAGACAGCGATCTACAAACTAATCAATGTCACTTATGGGGAGACGAAGGGAGACGCTTTTTCTGACGGCACCACGTGTTCTTGTGCTTGCAGTTCTTGTGCTCGCAAAACTGCAATGTGAAACCAAAACTCACCACTGTAACTGAAATGTATACAATCTTAAAAAACCACCAGAACTTTTAGGTGTGAAAACACCCTGAATATAAATGTGGTGATGTGACTCTACAAGCAAAGATCATAACTGTCCAGGCTATGGTATTCTCTGTGGTTGTTAAAGCTGGAAATAAAAAGCATTGCAGGTAAAATGTCACCTTTAAACTTGAGCACTGGCTAAAACTTGTAAGAGCACTTTACAACAAAGAAAACAAATGGATCCTTGAATAAACCAAAGCTCACCTATCGTTCAGTAGCAAGGCATTCAAACATCATGAGTTAAAGCAATTCATGGGAGAGAAGTAATCGAAGGGAAAGGGAACACAATTTTGCAAAGTGATAAGAAAATAATTAAATTGTTACATTGTTTTATGTCTATAATGGCTCATATTCGCATTTTATGAATGTTAATCAGTCACAAGAACACACCCACACACCTGTTCAGTTCTTAAATTAACTCTGGCTCCTCCCCCCTCAAGCTCCAGTGCCTGTGCTGACTGGTCCAAAAGCTCAGAAAATGGGATGAGGTAATTGAAAAGAAGCAGCCACTCCCCCTGTTGGAGAGATGGTTAACCTGTGAAATTTGTGAGACAGCACAATTTACATTTATAATCTATACCTGCAGCATGCAGACATACCTCCTCTTTCAGAGCAGAGAAGTCCAACTCTGTGCCTGCAGGGACTTCTGGGTAGAGGCCTGGACAACAGTCAGGACAGAGGCAAACACTATGAATTTGTTATGACTGACACAATAGTTTACACATACTCAAAAGCTTTAAGCCGAATAAAAACTTGTGCATTTAACCAACCCAAATCCATATTAACCAAAACGGCACTATACAGTCAGAATGCATCATTCAGTTATTTAAGGTAAAGTCAAATTGATCATTATTACACACTATTCACAAAAACCTCAACAATGACAACTGCCCTATGTTCTATGTAAAATGTAGCACACTGTGCTGAGTACACCACATTCCTCTCGGTGGTCTGTCATGGGTGGATTTGGATCTAAGCAAGGGTGCCTAATTGTGGAATGATGTGCGAGGACCAAGGAAGTCTGGAACCCCAAAGGAGAGAAGGGGCAGAGTACAATGGCCAAGTAAGGTGCATTTCTCTATCAACACACTTGCAGGACACTTAAGATTGTTGAACAACTACAAAGTTCAAAGCCCCATCTTATCTGCTGGTCAAAGTAACGTAAGTTACAAATCTCCGCTGACCAGTTTGTATGAATGTTCTTCAATTTGGTACATTTCGTTTTTTTCAGTAACACCTTCTTGACAGCTACAAATCCTTTTGGACCTATAGGTTTCAGATGTCCTGTGATATTTCAGATGGTCTGTGATAACCGCTTTACAGCAATACTGTGGCTATGTGAAGCCCATGGCAAGGTGGACATCATCATTGTCATCACCACATTTTGTCAGTTATTATTTTTTTCTGCTGGTGATAGTTAATTCACCATCATTAATCACGTTTTGGCAACACTGCTAACAGCTCTCTCTTGTTAAGCTGAAGATATCTAATGCTTGCTGAGATCTGTTAAAAGTCTAAAAGTCGATCTCTGTGTACACTTTGAGCAATGTTATCTACTGGGGCTTACTGCGAATGCAAAACTCAGAGTCACCAAGCTCTGCTGTTTCCCCAGAGTTGAGAATTAGTCTTTAGTTTGTTGTGAGACTGAGCTTAAGGTCATGTTGTGCTGTTTTCTGTGAAGTAAGGATTTATTCACACATAGAAATGACTGAAACGATGAGTGTAATATGTTGTCTCCACATGTCATTAGGCAAAATGTAATTTCCATTTAAACCTTAAGACAACATTGGTGATTATTTATTGTTTTACTTTTGTGATTTGTTGTAAAATTGCACAATTAATCTTACCGCCTTACATAGGAGTACCATTTTCTATATATCTTTTTATCCTTTTCAACTCCGGTTTTAGAAACTCCTGTTTTTCCTCTTGTTTTGTACTTTTTCCTTCCGTATACAAATGAATTTTTTTATCCAAGCTACGGAATTTGTACTTAACTGGAAATGACTGAAATTACTGGAATTACATAAACGAAGTGGCATAATGCTGGTATTATAAAATAAATGTCAGTATAACACAAAAGTGCGTGTACGTGTGTGTGTGTGCGTCACCTTGCTCTACTCCTTTCTCATAGCTGCTGAACAAAGTGTGAAGTCTAGCACAGTTGTACATAACAAACACTCCTCCCCTGGGTCCCTTTGTGGACACACTCCCTTCACGTTGCACCTCAAGAGTGACCTGAAAGAGACCAATCATCACTGACATAGCATCCATAAACAAACATATACACAGAGATACAGACATCAAACACTTTTACTAACCACTAGACAAATGCATGCATAATATCACACACTACTGAGCTGTATATGAATACGTGCTCACACACTCACTGGGCTTGTGTGTACAGTAGAAAGCAGCTCAAACCGAACGGTAGCACAGGTCATGACCCTGATGATGTCCTCCCAAGTCTGTCCTAAAAAGAAAGAGAAAACAACTGAGCTGGCAGTACATCTGTGACTCAACACACGCTCTGTATCTCTACAGAATTCACTTTCTTCCTGAACACGCAAATGTACACTGCACTGACCTGACAAACACCTTACCTTCCACTTGCTCTCCATACTTCATTTCCGAAGCCTCCTTCATCTGAGCTCTTCTTAGCCTAGAAAAAAAGTCACACAGACTGCACTCGTGACACAGTAATAAGCAGACAGCAAAGGTAAATCTTACTAGGCATTGTAAATACCTGACCTTTCAAGGCATGATTAGATCTCAGATTTCAGCACAGTTTGATTTGATTAGAGTATCAAAAATACTACTTCAATTATTTTTAACCAGAAAGATGACATATTTCAACACCTTCAAGCCCTTTAATGACCTAGTACACATGGGTACGCTATATGTTTATGCAGTATGTATACAATGCATGCATTATTACGTGTGCATGTGTACAATGCTGTGTAACATACTGAAGATACTGAGCTGAAGTCATCTGAGTACCAGGAGTCTTTACTGGACCACATATTACCAGTCTCTGAAAAACAGAGAGAGATAAATACATAAATCTCCCAAATTCATACAAGATAGAGTTCACCCATCCTAATCATAGCCGCAGCTCCACTTCTAAAGAAAATTCCTAGGGATCCAAAAATATGGATGTTTAAGCATAAATATTTATAGAAATCTGAATGAGAACTACATGCTGTTACAGAATAATATCACATATGAAGATGGCAAAGATGGCAACCGGTCACTGTTCGTGACTGCACACTTGCGTGACAGACCTGTGTTACTGAGGTGCCAGTTGCTCTCCACAGCATGGCTGTCTGCTGCTGGCGGAACTCATCCTGACAAGAAGTGACATGCAGCACTGTCGCCATTGATGCCTGTAGGACAGACAGAAAATAACACATCTTCAGTCAGTTTACCAAAGAAAAGAGAGTGAACAGCTCTACATGTCAAACCAATTACGAGAACCATAATAAACAGTTTCTGTCTTTTATATCTTAATGACTATAATAACTCAGGAGGGACAGCAGGGATCTGATCACAAATCAATACAACTAGAGAAAAAAGAGGCAGAAATGTGTATAAAGAAATACTCTGATCTAAAACAACGTGCAAGAGCCTCAATGTGCATGTGACTGTGAAATGACGTCACCAGTTTCAGACTCACAGGAAAATCTGCTATGGCTCTGTCCAGCTGAGCCAGATGACACAATGCTTCTCTTTGCACTGTAAAAAGAGAGAGAGAGAGAGAGAGAGAGAGAGAGTTGCCAAACTGGTGTTCTCTCTCATGATTCAGTACTGTTTCATTCCACAAGTACAACACATTTTATGCAGAACAAGCATGTTACGCACTACCCTATTCAGCCCAATTTAGAATAATACCAAAATACTGGTGCATAATAACAAGGTATGGGAGAGAATACAATAATGTATAATAATAATAATCTTTCACAAGTTGCTTTCTATTGAACATGTTTTGATGAACGTTCAAAGTATCACAAAAGTGAAATTTACCAAATGCCATCCAAAAACACAGAGAGATACTTTCAGGACATTTAATATGCCATCATCCTAATATCTGGCCATCATCAAAAGCGTTGTAGATTTCAGTAGTCTTGTCATGAAATTGAGCATTTAAGGAACTGTATCAAATGAAGCTCCATTTAGCTGTTTTGTTTGAGGAAAAAAAAGAAACAGAGAAACCTTCTGTTGTACAAGTTTCCCATTAAATTATTGGTGTCTATTTAAACTGGATTTCTATTACTGAGGGAGCTCTGTGTTCGACTTTTAAAAACTACAGACATGATAGATATGTACTGCTTTAAAATTACAGATCTCATCTGTAATCAGTGAAATTACAAGAGCTGCCAAAATAAAACTAATCCAGCTTCAGCAGGTCTAATGCCAGTTAACAGGTTAGTGGTGAGTGGTTCAACTTTCACAACTTTTACCATAAAGCAGTGTCAAAAAGAAAACAGATGTTAATTTTAAAGCTGATTAATAGCACACAAATACTGCTTTACACCTCCTCCTGAGACTATGCATTGCGTAACATACTAGCATGTTAAAAGTTCAGCTGTTAAAGCCACAAATAAGTCACAAGCACTATTAAATTAGAGTGCAAAATAAAATGCAGTGTCAGGTGCTTTCTGTCATGAAAAAATATATAATATAAAATTAATTGTTGTGACTGGGACACCAGTGTCTTTGGGTTTTTAGCAGCTTTTTAAAGTCTTCTTGTTCCATTGTTGAAACAGGGACCAAATCTTCAGCATCGTGGTCATCTACCACCTTTAAGTATATATTTAGCACCACTCCACCATCTCCTCTTATTATCTCTGAGTGTTAATATAGATAAAACACTGCAGTGATGGTAACACAATGAGGAGAGAGCACTTGGAAATAGAAAACAAATCAGAGGAGCAGAGGTGCAGTCAAAAAATTCTGTATTCTGTTTCATTTTGACCTTTTTTACCTCAGTAAAGGCAACTGTAATTTACATTTTACAATAGATTTATGTGTTTGCATTTTGGCTGTGCATAAGGCCAGTTGCATAGCATTGGACATAATGACTGATCATCAACTTCAATTGTGTAGTTTAAGATTTCCTAATTAGGAATAAGATAAGGTGCTGTAAGACAAGATTTGCTTCTGAAATAGATTTTCCTCAAGGTTACTCTATATGTGAGAGACAAAATAGGTGGTATGATTCCAGCTATAATTATGGGCTTGAGTTACAAGAACAAGCAAGTATTCTTTTGTATTACCAAATACCATGCATTACATAATGCCATGAATTATAATTATGATATGAATTATATAATAGTACTAGCTAAATGTATGTAAATACAGCCCACTGATTTACACATTTAAAGTGCCTCACCTGTGCAGGTGCCAAGGCTGGGGTCATAACCATGCAGCCCCACCTCCTCCATCACTCGCTTAAGGTTTATTCTGACCTCTTCTCTCATCCCTCCATCCATCTCCTCCCCTCTGCTGTCCCTCTTCCCCCTCTCCTTCTCTCTGTCTCTGTATGTACAGTTTTCAAGGATGTTTCTTATCTTCTCTTCTCTCTCCTCATCTCTCCAGCTAACAGACACAGCTGGCCAATCAATGCCCAACATTCTGAGGCAGTTGATAATGTCACTGTCCTCGGGTAAGGCAGGACAGAAGGACACAGAGTAACTGAAAAAGAAAGTTTTACACACAGTTATGCATTATACGCGCAGTTACTAGTCCAGTGATTCACAAGGTCACGCACACCTACCCTTGTCTCCTGAGCAGTGCTCCTATGTGGTCAGCGATGAGAATGGTGCGGAGCTGGCCCAGTGTGAGAGCATCAGGAAAGGGCGGGGCTTGTTTGGCATGCAGGGCGGGGCAATTGATCAGGACACAACCTTGCCTCTGAGCCATAGGCCTCAGGTATGCAGATATTCCGCATAGAACCCCTCTGAAAGCTGCACAGCGGTCCACAGAAACGCGCAGTCCTTCCGCCATCACCTCACAACCTGCTACCGGCAATACACCATTTCCTCTGAGAGAAAGGATCCGACTCAGAACCACAGAAGGAACCTAAACACACAAAAAACAGATGTCAAACACACAAACACATGCACATTACATACTCATTCTGCAAGGGCATGAAATTCTAAAGTCTGCATGGGCATGAAATTACAAACATGACCCGTACCCACAACTTTGAGACCCTAACCGAATATGACTGACTAGGCTCATCAGGAGGTGGGGCCCAAAAACACAGCATCTCTAATAAAACATTTCAGACAGATGTACCGTTTGTAAAAAAAATAATAATAAAATGCGTTTAACGTAAAACTGGAGAATGGTCTAAGAAAACGTCTAAGAAAAATAATTATTTGGCCAACCTGGCTGTACAGAAACCAAACTCAGAATCAGTACACCCCCTCTGTACACACATATGATTTCACTCACACAAATGTCAAATTCACTTATATATTCATATTGACATGCACGTGCATATGCATATGTTCATCTTCATAAATGCACCAAGTGGTCAGATACACAGCATTACAGGGGATTCAGTTATAGAAATAATGACTGTTAAGGAGCACTTTTATTATATTGCATACAACATTATCATACGCCATTGCACCGATTACATCAATGACTGATGTGTTATTCTGTCAAAGATCACTGTGGCCACTGAGGAGTTAATAACATTTGCCGCAGGGTTCAAACGTTTGGTCAATAATGGCAATGTCAACTGTCTAGTTCGGGGTTCTACAATCCATCCCCACACCACTTGGAATGGCTAGAGTTTAGATTTAGGTTGGCGTTAATAAATAAAGACTAGCGAATTAAAATGAGCATAAAACAGCCCCCTTTGGGACTGTGCACGCGCCTGTTATGTTCTGTCAGCCCCAGCATGCCACAACACTACCGAACCATGCACACCATGCTGTCTCCATCTGCTCCCTTAAGCAACCGCTCTGCAGGAACAGGGCCGCGGCTTCACCATGTCTTCACAAACCCTTACCTGTCCGCGGGCATACAGCGTGGATAGGACCGTGTTTGGCGCCAGAAAGTCTCGGTTTCTCAGGTTTTTGGCGCTGCTCTCCTTGAACCAGAGCTTGTCGCGCTCACTGGGGCTCTTCTCTCCGCTGTCAGCGCGCTCGGCGTCGGCTTCGCTGTCCGTGTCCCTCCGCAGAGCTAACCGCAACGCTCTCACTGTCGAGGCGACTCGAAAGGGGGTCGTTTCCTCGGTCTCCATCATCATTAGGCCGCCTCACGGCGTAAACATCGCCACCGTGTTACCGACCTCTTTACTAGTCTCAGTTATACAGCAGAGGTTTCTCGATGCTGCTACTGAGTGCGTTCGCCTAGTCGCGTCGCTCACACCCGGAACTTTAGCGTGATGCTAATGTTTCGGTAGTGCTCATTTCTGTGTCGGACACCGGCTTTAGAAAGTCGCCTGCTCTGTCTGAAATGTTATAAATGCTTCCTACTTATACAGTATTTAGAGTCAGCAAGGCAAACAGTCATGTCCGAATCAGATGTTTATATAAATCGCTACCTGCCGAAGTTCCCCTGTTTAGCTGTTTAATGATGAAAGCATGTATGTATCATTCACTGTTTCAGCACTAAGGGGATAGTGCAGGCAGCAAGACAACTGCCTTCAGTTTTTGACACAGCCCAGGTTTTCTAGAATCGATTCCGACCATCTACTCCTGAATCGATGGTCTGATGCCTTAACTCCATTTTATTTTAACCCAGACAGACACTGAGCCGACGATAAAGGGATACAGCAGAAATATAGGTTTTGAATCTGGATTAGATTTTAGCTTATATACACTCTGAGGGTGAGGAGAACGTTATACTAAGAATAATTACTGTATTTAAAAAAATAACAATTTCAAACTCATTTTCCTTTAAAAAAATAAAAAGTTGGATGTAATCTTGTTCCTCTTTTGTTAAGAGACTGAAGCTGTCTTTGTATTTCCCAGCTTCTTATTTAGTTATTTAATTTGTTTGTTTGTTTTTTATTTAATGTAGCAGATACATTAATGGTGCGCCGAGAATGTAACTGCACGGTCATTTAAGGTGGAACGGGAAACTGAATAAGAAGCTGGTAATAAAGTAGCTATTAAGCTCACCACGATCCTCTTTTCTACCACGTTGCGTAAATATTTATTTGATTTTAGTTTTAGTTCCCTGTTCCATTTCTAACTATTGTTTATTTGCATCGCAAATTATTTATAGAATTAAAAGCTACAAGATGTATAACACGTATATACACTTGATGTAAAATATATCAATATATTATAATATATACATCTATATATATATATTACATATACAGATGTATAACACGGGTTTTTGCAGAATAGCGGCTGATTACTCGTTTTAGGACTACCAGACTGTTTCTATATTTTTTAGCCGAAAAAATCTTTTCTGGTTAATTGTATCCATAATATGCAATAATACAGCCTCTGAATAACATCACCAAGCAAACGTATGATTTCATTAACTCCTGCTGTTCTGCCTTCCAGGGTTAGCAGAGAGTTACTAAAGCCAACGCTAGATGACGCTGTCGGTCTGGTATCATCTGCTTCTAAAGGCAATTGTGCGTGTACTACACACTGACAATACACGGCATATGTATGTGCTTATCCTAATGGTTTGTGTTCGGTAGGCTAGTACACAAATTCTTTGTATACCGCATTGTTTCTTACTAACAGGAAGTGATGACGCTTACGTCATACTAAGCTGGCCTCTGTGGGCTACTTCGCTAAGCAAACAAAGAGCATTATTTAGTCGACTAACCCGGTAAACATTTGAACCGTTTGAACAACGCTGAAATCACGTATCTGGTTATATTTAATTATATGTATTGTTTATTTGGAAAATACATTTATTTTTACAGGCTGCAATGACAGATTTTAGCTGAGGTCCCATGTCACATTACACACTAATACTCCAAAGCTATGTACCGTGGACGACTGTGTCCATCATTATCATACTCAAATCGACTGGTTCTGTGCATTGTGGATTTTTAGATATACATTGATATTCGTAACTGTACTATATACTACATGCTCAAAAATATTAGGAAAAGTATGCAATTGGGACGCAACCAAAGTATGTTGGCTATTGACTCGAAGAGTCACATACCTGTTGCTGTGAGTAATTTTTACGGTAATCGGTTCATGGGACCTTAAGACAGAAGCGAGTATACAGCAGGAGTCTGACTTTGAGTAGGGAGAGTTACTTTACCATCTTGTCGCTAGATTGACCAAATTAGACACATACGAATCAAATAATTTAACTGCTGAGTGTAAAGTATTTATAGTTTCTTTGTCGTTTGTGACAGAGATTCTATAAAACCTGTCCGTGAACCTCTTTTTTTGTTTTTCCTATCAGTTTTGAATGAATGAATTTCCGTGCTCGGGTCAAAGAATCTTTTGGAATCGACTCTCCTGGAATGGACTCTTTGGAAATCGACTCCTTATCACCAGTAGGGAGGCGGTTAAAGAACAGAAAGAGAAAGTGGCGCGGTTTGAAATGTGTTCACTAAAAGAACAATCTGTTTAACCGAAGCTCGTTTTGGAAAATATTTTTGGTCCCATTAAAGGAAGATTCTTGACCTCATCTTTGCAGGGTGTGTTGTGGAGCTCGAAAACGTGGGCGATTTAGCCCCACTTGAACTCTTTCTGTGTGAAGTGCTTAAAGGGGAAGTCCATCAGCTTTTCAAAATGTGCAGATTATGCAGCCGTTAAAAGCTGAATAAAGTCATCCAGAGCGTGCTGATGCAAAATGGTGCATTAAAAAGAAACTCACCAACTCAGGGTCGGTGATGGGAATATTACTATTATTACTGAGGACTGCTCTGTGCTGCTCTGTTTATTTTTTTTAAATTGAAGCTCATCTCAAAACTACTGTAATATATAATCTCAGACATATTTAACCATTTCTTAGGGTAACTCTCTGTGGGGCATTAGTCTGTTGCATATACACACCAGACTGACACATAATGGTTTTTATTAGAATGAAGATTTTTACATCAAACCACTTTGAATGAGTTTAACTATTTAATGGAAAGCTAAATGGAAAAGGCTTACTATATCCAGAGTGAACCTATGCCCTGATTTCTAACAGGTACACTATGTGTCCTAAAGTAGCCAGACACCACTTCTAATGAGTAAATATAGCTACTTTAAAGCACATGCATTGCTGACACGGGTGCTCAAATACACACATATAGCTTCTATCATCTATATAGAAAAACATAGCCATTAGAACAGAAGAATCACAAGTGGCTGCTCATGAGCCTAAGGTCACCAGTGTCAGTAAGAGGGGTATAAAGGTCCCCATCATTGGGCTGTGGATCAGTAGAACTGAGCTCTCTTAGGCTAATAAATTCCACCCAAAACTTCTGAGATTAGTTAGACTGGCATTTGTAATCCAGAACTAATCACCTACTATCAGCACCGAATGCCCTAGTTGCTGATTGCAATCAAATCCTCACAGCAATTACTGAATGGGTAGATGTCTAAATGTTTTGGTCTTATAATGTACATGTACATTGTTTTGACTATAGTCTGTATATAGGAGAGGCACATGATAAAAGGTCATCAACCACTGTTAGTGCTCTCCTGGTGACTTCTTCTCCTAGAGCAGATGTGTACACACTTTTGGACATGACTCCAGGACAGTTCATATATGGATGTGTTTGTGTGTGTTTATATTTGCCACTGAGCAGAGATAATAGGCTGCTCAGATGATAAAAGCAAGCTGGTGATATGAAATGAAAAGATGAAGTGAATAGTTGGTTCTACATTATTTATTAAGTAACAGAGGTACAGCAAACATTCAGACAGAACAGGCCAGTCATTATCCTCTCACTAGACACTTCAGACAGATTGGTTCAGGCATGGAAAATTTTCAGGATGGCGATCAGGACTGTGAAAATTTAGTTGATTTTGATGTCACTTTTGGCTGACACGAAGTTCCCGGTGGCTGATAGTATTTCTGGCAATCCGGGAGAAAACGTGTCATTCTGCAGCAACATCAGCCAAGTAGGTGTTTTTTTAAGTAGGTGTATAACAGGCATTATTGACAGGCATTATTATGTATTTTTCTTTATTTAAAGGTACAATAAGTGAAATTCGACTTTTTCGTAGGCCTGTTCCAGCAGACGGGGAGAAAACAAGTAATTCTACAGCAAAATCAAGACCAGTTCTAGTTAAGGAAATGTAAAAAAAAAAAAAAACAACAACAACAACATGTGACATAATAGATAAAATCAGAATTTTCTGTATTCAAAGGTACAGTAAGTCATATTTTCACTTTTCCTCACTACATACTCTGGCACTCAGGAAATGTGTCATTCTACTGCATAATTAAGGCCATTTTTTAAGGAAGTGTGAAGTTAGCTTCTGCAGTAACAAACCTCACTAAACCTGATTTTTCTCTATTTAAGCATATGATAAGTGACATTTGCACTTTTTTGTGGGGGGGGCGGTATATTATAGCAATATTGGAGGAAACGTCTAATGTTACAAGAACCTCAAGACCGCTTCTTTTTAAGGAAATCTAAAATTAATAACATCTGAGCAGGTATGACAGAATTTTATGCATTTAAAGGAATATTGAAGTCACATTATATTTTCTTCTCAGTCACATACTGTGGCACAAAATGAGGACATTCTATTCTCCTAGTCGTATAGCTACTAACGACGACGGCTGTTGAAACAGGCCTAGTAAAGGACCTTCACTGTTGACCTTACCATTGCATATGTTTCATTTCATAGTACATTTTAACCTTCTATGCACATTCACTTCACTATTAGGCCTACTCTTTATCCAACCTTTAACACGTAATAAAAGCATGTTGTATACTTAATACAGTATTGAATTAATTTTTGATATGTAAAGTTGTGTTGTTGGAAATAAGTAAAATTAATTTATTTACTGAACCCTTAAAGGTATATAAACCTCTTGGATATTTCTAACTGTACGTACATACTACATTCCAGACGTACACCGATAACATCCATCTGCCAAAAGTCAATCCATATTGCGAGACAGGAGGGAAACGGAATCCACATCCAGCTGTTAACGAACACATCAGCTGCATTATGGGTTCCGTTACCCACCCAGCCGCTTTGGGTCATGTCCTATACAGGCTGTACGCTTCAGTGTTCGGACAAAGGGAACTAGTACACTAAAATACAGATGCTGCTTTGGAATGCAGGATTCTTGAATGTGTTTGGAGGCCTAACTGCACCAGTTCAGAAATATCACAGTTATACAATGCAGCTAACGTATGCAGCAAAGATAACAAACCTATGCAGGTAAGACAGAAGAGGAAATAATTGGACATTCATGCTCACAAATTCTTCAGACTGTTTTATCAGCGGTGGCGTCAGTGTCTTCATGGATGGAGCGAAAACTTGTTTATTTATCTTGCTTCATCTGCAGTTGGTCAGGAGGCTTGAAAAACCTGTTTCACTATCAGAAAAGCACAGAGGGGGTGGGGGTTATTTAAAGTAAAGGCAGACAGATTGTTAGAGAGATTTAAGAGAGAAAGAAAAGAAAGAATATAAGATTGAGAAGGAGAAGGATGAGAAGCATGTAGTTTCATTCATAATACATTACTACAGCGTTTAACACCCTCTCTTTGTACAGTTCTTTCCTCACAGCAGTACATCAAGAAGCATAAGATAAAAGAACAGAAAGGTAAGATGAAAGGCGTTTTCGGACCAGCCTTTCTTACTTTCTTCTTCCCCTCAAGTCACCATGGTAGTGCCCTTCTTGGGTGGAATAAAAGCAGAAGCTCAAGCAAATTGCAGAGAGATGTGTGTGGGCGTATTGAAACGAAAGAGAAATACAGTCTTGCTGAGTGAAAAAAAGAGAAGAGACTGAAGAATACATCTAAAAGGACAAAAAAGGTTGCAAAAAAGAACAGGAGTGTCGAAAAGCAGGGTCTACCAAGATGCAAACCAGACCGAAGAATGATATCAGTGGTAGAATGCAAGCTTTACCTGTCCGGGCCATTCTCACTTCTCTCTCTGTCCCTGTGTCTCTTGTCCGCGCGCTCCTGGGTCCGTCGGTGTATGTGTGTATGTGAATGTGAGTGTGTGAGAGTATTTATAAGTGCTTACTTCCTCTTCAGAAATCTGAGAAGCGTTTTCACTTTCACTTCTTCACTGGGCTGCCCACAGACACTCCCACTTCGCACCCCCCTCCCCTATCATCCTTCACTGTATGATCTTAGGAAAATCCTCACACAGACAGCTTTAAAGAGCTTTGGTGATACTTTTTCTCTCTATAGTTTTTCTTGTAGTTTTTTTGTTTGTTTGTTTCCTTTTAGGGTTCCGAGAGATAAACCATGGCCTGAGGTTCAGTGTAGAAGTGTGTCTGTATGCTGAAGTAGGATTGAACTAGGATTGAACTAGTATTGAAGTAGGTTTGAAGAGAGTATTGAACCAAATTCAGTGCAATAACAACACAGCACAATAGACAACAGAATAATACAACATATCACAGTCCAACAACAATAAACTACAATGCAGCATATCTGCAACACAGTAAAGGTCAACGAACTAGAATGCAATGCACTACAGTACAAACAAATACAATGCAATATAATGTAGTTCAGTACAATTCAATACTATACAGCGCATCACACTTAAACAGTACTACACAACACATTATGTATATAACACACAATACTACACTATACATATGTGTAATAATCTGCGTCAGCCATTAAAAGGTGACACATCCAGGATTTTTCATTTGATACATTCATATAAATGAAATTATTTAGACCAAGTCAATTAAATGATTTAAATGAATTGGTTCCTTGTCAGATTTAATTTAGCATGAGTTGCAACATCTCTCCTGTGCAGCTTCACATACTCCGTAAAATACTTTCAAATTCTGACCTCAAAGAGTGCAGTGACAAAACCTCCCGTGCACTTTATTTGGAGCATCTCTTTGTATCTACACTTACTGTCCATTACACCAGTGCCACTTACCGTACAGGAGCACTTTGTAGCTCTACAATTACAGACTGCAGTCCATCTGATTTACTCCAGCAACACTGCAGTGTCTGATCCACTCATACCAGCACAACACACCACCACCACGTCAGTGTCACTGCAGGGCTGAGAATGATCCACCACGCACATAGTACCTGCTCTATGGTGGTCCTGTGAGTTTCCTGACCACTGAATAACAGGGTAACCAAGTATGCAGAGAAACAGATGGACCACAGTCTACAAAGTGCTTCCATAAAATGGATAAGGCAGTTTTAGATGCATGGCAAGGTTAAGTAAATTGTGTTGTAACTTAATGTAAATAACTGATGTACAGATGTGGAAGTTTTTTTTCCCTATTGTGTCTGTTGCTGCTTACAAAGGCCTTTGTCCTTCAGTGTCCGGTTTAGAAAGATAGGAGACGATAAGGAGACGTTATTCTATTCATTAGGAATTATACTGTTTCTCAGTCACCTGCATACATAAGAGTACAGTGTGATCAGTGGGCAGTCTGCTCATGTCCAGAATCAGTTAGATATTCTGTTTCATTTAATATGAGACACCTGGGGTCTTTGACAGAACCTGTTCAGGTGCATACATGTCCTTGTGTGTCCTTTTCCCAGTGTGTGTGTGCATGCGCAGCCTATGTCTGGAAAGTCCGGTGGTTTTGGAGGTGCAGGCTGGTTCCCTCGAGACCCACATGCTAAATGAGGAAGAGTGTCTTGCTGGCTCTGACGAACACTTTTTAATTCACACGGATGGGGCACAGACGTATTAGCCTGAATGTGCCAATCCAGCACGTTACATGTACAGATTTGGATTAAACTATTAACTTTAATGCAGTCCTTCACATTCTGGTTATAACCGTTAATACAATTCATACATTTACAGGGGTCCAGATTGCAGAAAACCAAACGTTTTTAAAATAAAAACTTTGTTAAACGCTTCAAAACTTTCACTGGACAGTATATACAGTCCATGGCAAAAATAAACGGCAAAAACATCCCATTTTGAACTTGCTGTTTTTGTCATGTCACAAAACAAACATATTTAGTGTACAGTAGCTTAGCCTCACTCATTCATTCTGAAATGATTAGGAGCGTTTATCCTGGATTGCTTTTTAAATAAGAGGTGTCTTAAAAGAAACTGTATTTACAGTATCACAGTTGAATAAGGAGAGCCCAGTACATCCAACCAACTAACGTGTACCTCAAACACTGTTGTTCCTCCTCTAAATATAAATCCTGCAATCACAACAGAGGATGCTAAAACAAGCCATTTTTCAAAATCCAAAACTGTTACATAACAATCTCATTAATACTTACACTCCAACATTTACATGACAACAACAGAGCAACAGAAATAAAAATGACAGGCTGTTGGAGAATCTACAATTCCAGGCTGTGAACAGAATGTCAGCACTTTTCACTCCCTCCTCAAGGAACCAAACTGTCAACGGTTCACAGTTGATACTCAACTTCACACAAGGCTGAAGCTGCTTCCCATTTACCGACTTCTTAATCTAATGTACAATTTCAGCTTAAATGCTTTAACATGTACAGGGGCCAGGATGTAACCACAGTACCATTTAAGGTGGAACAGAAAACGTCCGGAAACCTTTCATACAAATCTGCACATTTCATGCTGGCCAGTTTCTCTAACTATGGACAATATCAGGCAGCTTTCCTAAGCTTTTGAAACTGAAGAAACTGCAGAGGAGCAGTTCCATCTTTACTAGCATCACAACCCCAACAACCTATAAGTAGCAGCCGTACAGTGTGATTTCTCACTGTGTTCTGGTTGAAGCAGATCATCCTAAACTGAAAGATTCATAGTGAGAATTTACTTAGTGTTGATGTCAAGATGAAAAGCGAGTAGCTAGTATATATAACGTAGTATTTACAAAGAGGTTCATTTCATTTGGTCTATTCGGACATGTTGTGGGACCATCTCTGTGTCTAAACCATCCATGCACAGCAGATCTAATTATTCATGAGCTCACCAAAAAAGAAAAAAAGGGTTTGTTTGATTCAAGGCCTGAACCATAGTGTTAAAACAAGGGTGCAAAACGTCTGGGCAATTTTACCCTGAATAGTCACATACCGTATTTGTGAAACAAAGAAAAGAGAACAATAAAAATCCTGAATACATGAATTCTGTGATATCTTTAAAAGCGCAGTTACACAACCTGATTAATTTAAGAGAGGCTGGAAAATGGTTGTGTAAAGATAAAAGTTTTTTGGTACATTAAACTGCACGATCATCAGGGGTGTGTGTTGGTGGGGGGTGGGGTATAGGACACTGGCCCTTTAATGTCTGGAAAAACCTATTTAGTTGTGTCTGAACCTGACAGCAGAGAGAAATCAACCACAACACTACTTCCTCTTTTGTAAAAGATCATGAATTATTCCGGCAGACTATTTTCTCAGAGCTCGGTTGTCATGTGATCTGTCATCTGAATGTTTGTGCCCGAGCTTGTTTGTATGGTTATCCTCACAAATATATAAAGGGACGGCAAAACAATCGTGAAAAAAAACATTTTATTGTATGAATACTGTTCAATGCAGGGCATCACACATTTGAGGCAATTGTTGTTTCCAAAACAAACAGCATGACCTTAAACAAAGTTCTAATGTACGCAGGCGCATACAAGGACACATGTGCGGCTTCTCTCCATGTTAAGAGGAAAGAAGCCTGGGAAGACAAAAAGGGAAGTTGGAGGTTTTGAAATGGGCAGAATGGGTGCATCACTGTGAGTATATGTAAGCAAGTTTGGGTCAGTGTGCAAGGACATTTGAGATTCAGTAGTTTGTCTGCACACAAAAGTGTGGCTGTGATTTTGTGTGCTGGTTATTTTACTGCATGCCTATGTGGTCTTGGAGTTAGTTTTCTTCTTTAGAACAGGCGCTTCTCGTAGCTGAAAAACAAAAATGAATGATGTTAATAAAACAAATGCTGATCAACTGGTGACACTTCAGACAGCACAAAACTGTAATAGTGGAGTTGAACCACTAGAGGACACTCTTGCAGCCAATAGTCACAGAGGCATGAGAGAGCTATGTATCTTTGTCAGGTTGAATGATCAAAGGCATAAAACCAAAGTGCCTAGGCAGGAAAACTTGTTTTTATTAAGAACAGCTTTGTCTGATTAAGAAAACAAAGATCAGTCAATTTACACATAGAAAATGAGTATCTACACAAACTTATGATATCATTCTGGGGTACTGAGCAATACTGAAAAATAAAGTACTTCAACATTAGTTATGCTTTCTGCTACTTTTAAAACTCCAAAAAAGGATGGCATTTAATTAAAATAATTAACAAGTATTAGAACCTGAATTAATTAATTGAATTTAGAAAATTGTCTGTTAATTCTCTCCAGACTGTCCAGGGTGCTTACTGCCTTATATTCAATCAGTGCTGGGACAGACTCCAGCAAACTGTAGCACAGACGCTAAATAAATAAATGAATAAATAACACTGTCGATTTTAGTGAGCACAAATGTCGTGGTCTGCAACATTTTTCAAAACCTGTCAGATTGCCTCTTTTAAAGTTAATTAATAAAATATACAGCACACTCCACTTCTGCCTCACTGTCGCTATACTTTTTGATGTTTTGGGTCACTTTAACCTTAAAGAGTTAATATTCAACTACAAATAAACTTGAGAAAAATGGGGACAGAATCAGGGTAATAAAAATATTTTTTAAAAAAAGGGTTAAAAAAGAACTACTTAGCCTGCAGGCTGCCTCATATAAAGCTCCAGCTGATCTAAATTACACCCAAATACTGATTATCTGATGATGCCCATGACATGTTTTGAGCGGGTTTCATGAGAACAGCTCATCTGTACATGATACCATCCATAAAGTTTGAATGCTTGGTGTAGTGCTTTAGTACCTGTGTAGACTGTGAACTCCTCCTTCCATCTGAGCAGACAATGTTCTCTTTTCAAATTTCAGGTCACCAGAATACATCATTGCCCTGGGAAAGAGAGAATGGTTTATATATATTTGCTTTTTTTTTTGCTATGTTTTTCATGCATTTGCTGAAAACATACGAGACTGATGCATATGAGAGATAGATTTACTGCTGTGTGCGAGTACCTGAGTTGTGTGAGACTCTTGGCACCTATGTCCTGGCAGGAGTGCTGAATTCCAGCATGGAGGTAAGGAACAAACTTATGGATGGAGCCTTTATCCTGAACCGCTCCTGATACCCCCTGTGCGACTTTAATCTTATCACTTTCACTGAAAGAGAAAGGAAGTTTGAGAGAAAAAAAGTCAAAAGTCTATTCTGAATCTGTGATCTGCAGAAAAAATGTGCACACTGTCAGCAAATCAGAACTTGTCAAAAATGTTCAATGGAATTAATTATTGCCTAAACTTTGAATAATCGTAGTGTGTGGCCAACTTGATCAACTGGTATGTTACTGACAACTATGTAGTTGTGAAGCCCAGTCATGACCAAACCAGGCCTTGCAATGACCACAACTGCTACAGTGAAATTTCTGTGTACAGAGCACTAAGGAAAAAAAAAAAATCTGCTTTTACGAAAGCGAAAGGGAAAATTATTATTATGGATGTAAATATGGGGCAAAGAAATATGATGCCTGACTGACTATGCAATACCTGAAATATCTGGTCTGCGAGCCCAGGTTCTTATCCATGGCGTCGAGAGAACCCATGCCTCTGTACTTCTTCAGTCTGATTCCATCTGAGAAGAAATACTCACCAGGAGCCTCACTGGTGGCTGCAAGCAAAGACCCCATCATCACTGGAAGAGAGACAAAGAGAGAGATGAATACCAAAACTACCTAAAATAATGTGTTTTAGGGCAAGCTATAAAATAGGTGCCACATATGATTCTTTGAGTGATGCCACAGAAGAACATTTTTGGTTTCACAATAAAACACATTTAACGCTCACACCATCCACTTCAAGGCTCTTTAGGAAACCCAAAGTTTTTCTTGTATGGCATCCCACAACATGCTTGCTGACTGCTTCACCTGTGGAAGCCCCCAGGGCTAGGGCTTTGGCAATGTGACCAACTGTCTGAATGCCTCCGTCTGCAATGACTGGTACTCCAAAGCGTCGCGCATACTCAGACACCTTGTAAACTGCTGTAGCCTGTGGCCTGCCACACGCCAGCACTGAAAAAGACAGAGACAGAGAGTAAAGTCAAGTTAGTAAATTAGTATTTACTTATTCATGGCAGGTTAACTCTGATACACATACAGTACTGTGAAAAATCTTTGGCCAACTAAGAAAATTATTTTAGACTCATTCATACAGCTACATGTGGTCAACAAACATTAACAACATAATAAATACAAATAAAAAGGTTACATTTACATCTACATTTATCATCTAAAATCATTCTTTTCTCTTTTTGGTGTCATGATGTACTACAAAGTTGTAGTTGTACAAAAAAGAAAAATCTGTACACTTGAGCATCTCTTCAGTATAATATAATTTTTAATATTATTTATTAAGATTCTATATTGAGTCTCAAGTTTACATGCAAAAATTTATTGCAGACAGACACATTTAATTAGTGTTGAGTCTAACCCCCGACCACTAGCAATATGGTAATGCATCTCAGCTATTAGGCTCTTTTTCTCTAATGTAAGGACGCTTTGCTAACGTTAGCATTAGCAAACCTATTTATACAGTGAGCTGAAAAAAAAAGAAGCAATACATCTCCTCGTTTACCGTATGGCACAATATATAAAACCTCTATAATTTGAACCTCCATACTATGATTTAAAAAAGAAAAGCTGGCTTTAATTTCATCATTGTAGCTTTATTGCATTAATGGCAAAAGTAACAAATGCATATACACAGTATGGCACCCCCTACAACCATAAGCTGTTCAGATTCTGAAAAAAAAAATTGAATAGAAAATTGGGTGTATATATAATTGTGTTTAATTGTGTGTGTGTGTGTGTGTGTGTGTGTGTGTGTGTGTGTGTGTGTGTGTGTGTGTGTATACGCATATATAGACTGACTTTTGCACAGTGCTGTACAGACATTCATTCCTCATTTCCCACACACATGCATGCAAGAAAAGAAAGGAAAACATTCTCTTCAGTGGGCTTTTTCTCAGCAAACTCAGAAGCAATATGTGTCTTTAGTCCACATTAATCAAACAAGGCACACAGTTTGGACTGAAATGGTATAAGAAAAAAAAAAAAGAGGTTTGCAGTAAAAGAGTCAGTATGCTGCGTTTCAACACTGCATGTGTTAGATTTGTCTGTTAGATGTGTAAAGTGACCTAGCAGCACTCTCTCCAGAATACGACTGCAATATAATTTGACAACCCTTTCTCCGCCACCCGCCACAGCATCCACATCTGCACTTGCAGCACACTTGTCCATTTGCATTTTTAAGGTTTGTGGGTAACAGGGGCAGAGTCAGAGGGGTTGTCAAAGAATGGCTGACAGGTTAGTCAGACAACTTCACGCATCCAAAACCCCAAAACCCCGAACATCAGCAACAACTACTACTACTACTACTGATGCAGAGACGTTAGCCAATCAGTGCAGCAGGCTGTGAAAGGTAGGCGGGCAAGGTGTAGTACTGAGAAGGGCCCAACCAATAAAATCGGCTAATGGATTTGTCTGTATCAGTGAAAATGCCACTGATACAACACTGATAAGTTCTCTGCTAATGTATCGAACAAGCAGTGCTAACAAAAGGATTGAAATGGTTTCATGCCCTTATGCTACTTCTTACAGAAACTGGCCTAAACTGATAAATAGAATTTCATGGTCAAATATCGAGTTATGACAAAATCCTTTATGTGAAAAGAACTACTGAAATAAGCCTGAGGAACTCTGAGAAGCTCCACCCCCAGTGATACAATAACTACATTATGTAAGATGCTGTGTGCTGTTTACTCGACAATCATCAGACTATTAACTAAAACTACTGGACTCTGTTGTTTTATGCTTAACCAACTAAAACAAAACCTACAGACATTGTCTGCTACTGCTAATTCCTTAAAATAAGTAAGAGCCACAATGTTGATATCAGTCAGGCCCTAGTACTGACCCCAAAGAAGCCCTGCATAGGGGTCTCGGGAGGGACTTACTGGAGTATCCCGTTACAGTGGTTGAGGTTTTGGGGCTGTGGAGCTTTCTATCAGGAGGTATACTAAGAGGAGCTAAAAAGAAATAAAGCAGGAAAATAAAGGGAGAGACAAATGAAAGACACGAAAGAGAGCCATGTCAGGTGCAAAGAGGTTCAGAAAAGATTTCCGATGAAGAGAAAAAAGCAGGGAAGGTATAAGAACAGAGAAGCCAAGACAGTAAGAAATGAACATAGACGTAAAAGAAAAAAGACCAACATGAATATACACAGATTAAACAGAAAAGCATGACAGGAATGAAAAGATAGGAAACAGGAAGAAAGAGAAACAAGACTAAGACGCCAAAGGAAACTATTGTCCAAAGTAAAGCTTTGTGAGGGCCAGCTGGGTTATCCTGAACTCTAAGATAAGATGTGCATTGTGCTGATAGTATCAAACCCCTATGCAGCATCAGAGTGAAACAGACTAATGTAATAAAATTAACTGAAGAATATTACTGGAGGAGTGGGGTGGGGGTTGGAGTGGACTAAACACCTTTTTTTAGGCATGAGATTAGTGCACTCACCTTCCTGTGTGATGCAAATGGACCCACTGCCCATGCCCACTCTCAGAGCGTCGGCACCGGCATCAATCAAATTCTTTGCCTGAGCTGCTGTCACCACTAAGACAGAAGAAAGAAAGAGTTAAGGAGCCACCTAACACCACCGCCTACAAGTTTGTTTAGTTAAAAACACGTGTTTAAGGCTTTGTTTAAACTGAATATTAACCCCTAGAAATTACTGCACGATCGACATTCTGTGTTTTCTACCTCCAGCCCACATGCTGGGATAGGCTCCAGCACGCTTTGTGACCCAGAAGGATAAAGTGGTTTAGACGATGAGTGGGAAAGTGAGAAATTGTGGCATAAAATTATAAAAGTAATACGATTATTTATCAAGGTTTACTTCAGTAGAAATGTTGAAAGTGTGTTTGTAATGCCAAGATACGGTCACACAATATTTTTGTTTTTCATGATGGTCAGATTAGGCAATAGCATCGTCAGAAATTCACGCGTCTTGGTTAGAAGACTGGCAACACTAACCGTTTGACGCCAACCAATCATCACTCAAGTCCTTGCATAAGTTCACAGGCTGTTGGGGAGGAGGCTTAAAAAATTATCAATCATTGCTACAAAGGCACCACATGTGACGCTGGTGCTCCCATGTCCCGAAAAGAAATGAAAAGAAAAAATGTTGTTCCTAGGTGTCACGAAGAAGACAGTACGGATTGTTTCTCGGGCAAAGAGAACTTGGGGTAACAGATGTGTTAAGAACAGTTTGAATGATTTTGCTGTGATCAGGGCTTAACTGATGACATTTTATCAAGAAGTTAAAGGTGAAGTTTAAGGTAAAGTCATTTAAACTCTGATCTCAATATTGTTGAAAAAACTATAATTAGATCCTGTTGTTGTCTCATTAAGCCACACATCAGCATGTCAGTGTGATTCAGACTGGACTGTGAACCTACCGTTGCCCCCTACAACCTGCAGGTTGGGGTATTTCTCCTTTATGTACTTGATCAGGTTGATCTGATAGATGGAGTTTCCCTGGGAAGAGTCCTGTCAGACAGAAAAAAGGGATCTACTGTGAACAACAAAATTTCTGAACACTTAAATATTCAAATGCATGAATGCACACACACTCACCAGAACAACCACATCTACACCGGCCTGAACGAGCAGGTCGAGTCTGTATTTGTCGTCGTTGTGTGTTCCTATTGCAGCACCACAGAGCAGCTGCTTGCGTGAATCTTTAGAGGCCAAAGGGAAATCTCTGTTTTTCTTCAAGTCCGTGCGAGCAATGATGGCCACTAAAGAGCCCTCCTCATTCACTATGGGTAGCTTTCCTGGAGAAAATTGAGCCCAGTCAGTGCTGAAGTAAGGGAAGTCATATGATTTGGAGCTTACATTTGGCCTCCAGTATCATCAATGACTTAATAAAGTTAATAAAGCTAACTACTAATAACCTACTACAATAAATCAGTTAGTACTACAGAACTAATATGCAAGTTATTCTCATTACATAGTAAGGGACTTCAATTTGGCCATACAGGTTTTCAGGGTTTAAAGGAGAATTCTCCATTTTATTTTCCACAGCATAATACAGTCATTGAGCTGTACACAAAGACAATTGATTCTTTCTAGAGAAACTTCTGATTCAGAAAAGTCAGATTTCTTTATGCTAGTGGCGACAGGAATCAGTCCACACCACAATTTGTTGTTTAAATTGCTATTCAAACTCACCAGTTAACCTACGGAAGTTATTAGTATTTGTATGTAATGAATGAAATGGTGCTACTGTACCAATGTTCGAATATATTGTACACTGCTCAGCATGGACCTCTCCACCACAGAGTTTCAAGCCAAAACATCAGGCACCAGGCAGTGTATTCATAACTTAAATTAACTTATTTTTAGAAGCCTTAACATTCTTCAGAGGTCTGGTTGCTATCAGCACCACTTTGAACAAACCTTGAATCTGTATTTTTATGGACAGTGAGTGGACACAGTCTTTAAAAACAAGATACTAATTCATCACTTTTTCATACCTTTTTTACTTCTCTGAAGTATCTCATTGGCCTCCTTCAGTGTCACTCCAGCAGGAGCTACAACAAGGTCCTCCCTCTTAGTCATTACCTGAAACAGATATACAATGTGTGTGTGTGTGTGTGTGTGTGTGTGGGGTTGTGTGTGGGGAGAGAGACACAAAGTCACAAGTGTTATTTACATTCTGCTTTGATAAGACGTCAAAGAATATCAAGAAAAAGACATTATATAAAGAAAGACATTTTTAAGGATCATTTCCACATTTTGTCGCTATTATATTGATGCTTTGTATTTATGAAGTAACTACTTCTCAACTTTGATGTACGTTAAAGACTATGTAAGATGTTGTTACTAAGTCATGAGGCACTAAACACTAAAGAGGAAACAGGGTTTTGGGGTTTTAACACAACAGCACATTTAACACATTCTCATTCTCTCTCGCTCTAGCTCATATGAACATACCTCACTAAGTGGAAGGTCATGCTCATCCCCCTTCAGGAAATCAATGTCTCGGGATGAGATGATGCCCACAAGCCGGCCACCCATTTGCCCGTTGTCTGTGATGGGAATGCCACAGAACCCGTGCCGTGCTTTTGCCTGGAACACGTCTCGCACATGCTCATTGGGACTCATCACTACAGGGTCTGTAATAAAGCCCTGCTCGTAACGCTGGGAGACGGGGTTAGGGGAAAAGGAGAATTTGGGATAGGGGAAAGAATGGATGATGGGGGAAGAAGGCAAGGGAAGCAGCTATTAGGCAGGGAAATACCACAAGGAATCACTAGGGGCACCAGGACACAATATTATCACAATACTTGAGCCATAATAATTAGATAAAGTGATTTGTGGTAAGCTTAGTACCATACCATAGGCCGTTAAAATTCAAACACTTATCTATATCTATTACTTAAATTTATTAAAGTTATTAATTGCAAATTCTCTCTCGTAAGTTCCTCCTACCATTATGTATTTATCAGGGTGTATTATCAGAGCCTCTTGGGGGCATCAACCACTAATAGAAGCCTCAGTCCCACCAAGAAAGAGAGAAAAAAAACGATGGTCTCATCAGTGCCATCTTGTGGACTAAGAAAACAATAAGCGCTTAAAATATACACTACACATTGTTTTGTTTAGTCCAAGTATTGTGATACTATAGTGTATAGATTTTTTTTCTTTACCCCAAACCTACAGGGAATCACTAAGGTATTCAACAAAGCAGCACGTCTGAAGATGAAAGAAAAGAAACATGTACTTACATATAAGCAAAATTTAAAACTATAAATGTTCAAAACTAATTTTAAAACCAAAAGTACTCATACCATATATAACAAACGTTTACATTATTTTGAAAAAGAAAAAAACAACATGTTTCACCGTACACTCATGTTGGGAGGCAGCATGTCATCAACACCACCTCAAGTTTGTGGTTGTGCTCGAGTACAAATATCACATCTTTAGTTACATACAGTAGTTAAAATTTATCAGTGAGATAATTAGATATTTTTCCTTTACATGCTGTGTATTTTTTGCCAGCATTTACTAAAAAACATGAATGATGACAAAGCTTGTGAACTCCAGAAATAAAGAGTGGATGGTTAGACAACATTAGCTACAACTAACCCAGTTTTCTTATAAGGGAATCCACGAAACAAGTTTGGACAGCCAGCCAGACAATTTAAGTTATACACTGGAAGTTATATACACTGGAAGTTATACATGGAACTGAGAAACGTTCATGATGACCACAACAACTGATTTTACTGTCTAGTCCAGCTGCCTGTAATTTAAGTAGATGATCACTTGTTTCATTCTTGGTTTTGCCGGTTCCCTAGTAAACGCAGCCTTGCTGCAGAAAGTTTGGTCACTCAGTTAGACTGACGAGTCTTTTGGTGGGAAAGTGACGACTATGAACTACCCTTACTGTATTACCTACTGTTTAAAACAGTTTTGTTTACAATATGAAATGCAGTTTTCCAGTTTATAAATTTAGCTGTTACATTTTAAATGTTCCTGTTCCCATCACTATGACAGTAAAAAGAACTGGGTCCATGCTTTTTGTTTGAAATCAATCAGTTACACTGTGGTCTTACCACATTATAGTTAATTTGCATAAAGCTGAGGAAATTAAGTCGACTTGTTGCTGACTACAAATCGACTACTCCTACTGGAAATAAGTGGATCCACAGGGCTATCACCTTCTAGTCTGAACACACAGTAAAATTCATCACATACAGCCACAGCTTAATCTAGGGCTGGAAACTTTCACACAACTTGTTAAGATCCCTGGAACTGCACAGATACAGTACATAAAGCAAACGATTCAGTTTCCGGTTTCAAATTCCTGTTCAAATTATGACAGATGAGTATGAAAACAATAGAGACATAAGAAGCAGACAGAGAGATGATTACCTTGACCTTCCTGACTTCATTGGCCTGGAATTCTGGTGTGCAGTTATGGTGGATGAAGCCAATCCCACCAGTCAACTACAGGACACAACATTAACACTTAATTAGGAAATACCAGTTTTGAAATAAGAACTTAATGAAGGGATACTGGTTATATTAATGCATTAACAACATAATGATTAAAATTATACTAACATGACCATGGAACAAATGCTTTGCTCATCAGTATCACATTAACAAATTACAGCTATAATTAAAGTAATTAAAAAAAAAAAAAACTAGGTAAAGAAGTCCAGACTCCTTTCACACAAAGCGACTGTGAGAAAGTCTATTCTTGTTTGTGTTCTGTGCACGTCTTACAGCCATGGCAATGGCCATCCCCGACTCAGTGACTGTATCCATGGGCGATGAAATCAGCGGCGTCTTTAGGGTGATCTGTTTGGTCAGTGCTGATGTCAGGTCCTGCAGAGATGATCAATCATGTTACTCCAAAAAAGAATAGAGAGTAATTGGAAGGGCTTAATCTCTTTTTGTAAATACTTAAAGGGGAGGCACAATGGCTTTTAAAAATTACGTGGCTGAGATGTAATTAAACTAACTCGAGCGGTTTCGTGTGATGATTATTTTATTACAGCAGTGATGAAGGCAACATAGTGAAAATCTTATTAAATCTGTTTTCTTTTGGGACTGTTTTGTCTTAGAAACAGATTTAAATACACTGATTAAAACATCCCTTGGCTCATACAACGATGGCTCAGGCTTCAGAGATTTAAGTGGTCCT
Source organism: Prochilodus magdalenae (assembly GCA_024036415.1). Taxonomy (NCBI): domain Eukaryota; kingdom Metazoa; phylum Chordata; class Actinopteri; order Characiformes; family Prochilodontidae; genus Prochilodus; species Prochilodus magdalenae. The sequence continues at coordinate 210,476 of JAMWET010007157.1, forward strand.
TGAGGCGTCTGGTTCCCATGACCACCACTGTGAACAATGACTTAAGTTTCTGTAGGACAAAGCATTTTACACACCACTCTGAATGTTCTGAAATGTTTAGATGCTAACCGTTCAAATATGGTTTCTGGAAAACTGGCTCCCCTTTATTATTCATTTATTCTAGCATTAATTATTATTGATGCTTATTTTTATATATGGACTTTGTGCAAAACACATGCCTTGTGTAAGTTTTCCTCATAATGTGATGCAAAAGCATGCAGGCTGGACACTGCAAATCAAGCCAAATGGCAGCATTTTTTTACAAAATGAGTGTGAAAATGTTCCACCTTCTGTTCTCCTCTGTGCAGATCTACTATCAGCATAACAGTTAAACTGGGTTATTTAGATCCCAATGTTCTTTACCCAATAGATCCCAATAGTCTACTTACCACTTGGTCAGCTGTAAAGTCAATGTAGCCTGGGAGAATCAAGAAGTCACTGCAAAGAGATCAGAATGAAGGACTGGACTTAATAACCTCATGACATGAGATTTTCATTGTGGTTTCTAAAGAAATGACTGTTTATGAATGTTGTGCTGATACAAGTGGATCAAGCACAGCAGTGTTGATGGAGTTTTTAAACACTGTGTCCACACACTGTCCACTCTATTAGACGAGTAAAGACAGAGACGATATCTCATCTGCTGCTGCAGAGTTTGTGTTGGCCATCTTCTAATCCTTCATCAGTGGTCACAGGATGCTGTCCACAGGATACTGTTGGCTGGATCGTTTTGGTTGGTGGACCATTCTCAGTCCAGCAGTGACACAGCTGTCTCTGATCCACTCGCACCAGCATGACACATACTAACAGATAACCACCACCACATCAGTGTCACTGCAGTGCTGAGAATGATCCACTGGGGTAAGACCTGCTTTGCAGCAGTCCAGTGGGTGTAATGACCACTGAAAAACAGGGTAACAAAGTACGCAGAGAAACCGATAGACTACAGTCTGATTCTGTAGAACTACAAATACAAGGTGTGTGAAGCTAATAAAATAGGTATTACATTGCATGTAAAGCTGTTGTTCAGAGTTTAATTCTTACATACTGTGTGGTGAGAAGTAAACGTCATCTTTTAAAACTAACAGTGTTTACACAGTAGTTTAAACTCCCGATATATACTATGAGTTGATCCAGGATGTGCTTGCGCATAATGTGCCTGATGCTATGGGGAAATCCTGATGGTCTTTCCGGAACAGACTGACCGCTGATGGAATCTGTAACGTGAAACCTCATCTCACTTCCGAAGACTCTGCACAGTTGGCGTAGCCATGATTAGCAGGTAAACAAACATGAACGTTCTCTGAGAAGTTTGGTCAAGTAACTTGACTGGTATCAGTGTCCTTACAGCAGTTTTCTCTTTCGAAATGTTTTGATCAGCAGCCTGCTCCTTCAAAGGCAACTGCTTAAAAAAGAAAGCACTCAGGCTGTCACTGTGTGACTTAGTAATCAGGTTTAATATGGCTATTTCAATGGCAGATTCTAGGACACCCAATCCAGTCACTAAAAGACATTACACAGCAGGAAGGCATGTCCCCTCGTAACACCATTGCAAGTAATGAATAACTAAAGTGCTAGTCCACTTTCAAGTCAGTTACGCAGTAACATTTTTTCATCTGGGGAACTAAATAGACAGCGAGCTGCCCCTGTGACTGGTGCTGCTGGCATCTATTATGTTCCTACTGCTTTTTCCTCTAAAACGCTTTTGTCAACATTACTTTGACACATGCATTAACAGCTATCACCCTTAAAGGGGAAATCCACCAAAATTAAAATTCAGTCCTTCAGATGTAAACAACGACACTAGAGACTCATTTCTTTATAGTGGGGGAAATGGAAAAAGTGGTCACCTTACCTACAGCACAAACAGCTTTTATATTTACTAAAGCTACACGTGTCATCTGGGGTATTGTATGTAAAGCTAGTGATGGTAAAACACTCAAATCTAAAAAGGTTTTATCATATCATATGCAATACTGCTTTTCCGCTATTTCTACCTTGCTTATTCTCACTGATCTGCCTTATTTTTATTACTTTTCTGAAAAAAAATCTTTATTTCTTAAAAGTGATTCCTGGGTGTTGTCTGTCTTAGACTAGTGAAATGTCAATGTTGTAACATACAAGTAAAGCTTGAATCTACTAACAGAAGTGCAGTGAAGGGTTTAAAGCTAAATTTGCTGGACTGAGAAAACTTAGTAACGTTAGTGAAGTTAGCATTCACTGCTAGCTCCTTGTACCGTACTTGTATGTGAGGCCGTCGCCGCAGTTGAAGAGCTGCTGCCCTGTAAGACCATCCTCAGGCACGTAGCCCGTCTGCCCACTGATCAAGTAGTCCGCCATGGCGCACAAACAGCGAAAAAGTGCAAACTGTTAGATAAAGTGCAGATGCAACGTGGTGGAGGACGAAGTGTACCAGTCCGGTGAGCTAGCAGCAAGTGCTGCAGTGTGACACGGTCGTCAGCAGAAAGTTCCAGAATTCACCTCCCCGGAGAGGATATGTGTCTCGGTTTGGGTCAGTCTTATTCCGAACAGGTTTCTAGTGTCATCCGAGCCCGCTATGACGGGCAGACCGGACTCCGTGGTGCACACAACAACAACACGTGTCTAACTGAGACTCGACCTTGCGCTCATCGGCTTTATATAAACTACGGCGCCTGCGTCACATCCTGTTGGTAGTTTCCCGGCTGAATAAGGCTGCATCCAAATACACAAGCTGCACTAAGCGTACCGGGCAGTCTAGTGCATGGCGTTGCCCCGATTTACCGGGGACAGAGCCACTACTAGTTCCCCTGTATAGTGCACTAGGGTGAAGTTTGGACCGCATCCCTTGAAAGCCGCAAACTTTACTAGTTTTGTTGCGCATATTCAGCACATTTCTGTGCTTTAATTCTCAGAAAAATAAACTACTGCCAAGAACATGTCAGTGTAATATTTATGTAAATAAGTAAGTAGCTGGTATCCTTATTGCAGTCCTCATAATAATACAAACTATCATGTTTCTGTCTCTAATATAATGTTCTTTTTCTTTTTAAAATCCACCATTGCATCGTTTCAGATTTTTTAAAGAAGTTGATACAGTTGGAGAATATGTGTTCTATAGGTTTTTTTCACCACAAAAGTCACAGACATTCTCTGTTTGTGGGTTATATTATTTCGATATTATAATGTTGCATGATTAATATTTACGTTGTTATTTCGTAACAACCTTTTCGTAATACAACTTCCTTTACAATATGGCCGGTACATGGGGGGCACTGAAAAATAACATGAAATAAAATTAAATTGTGAATTAAAAAACAAAAGTACAAAAGTAAAATAAAAAATAAAACAACTAATAAATAAAAGAAACGAAAATGTAAAACAAACTCGTTAATGAGAGAAAAAGTTAACAAATGTCTAGCAGTAATTAAAGACATGCCAAAATAATACTAAAATCTTATAAATCTGTGTTGGACTGAGTGGAGGCATTTAGAGAAGTTCAGCTCACAGGTGCAGCTAAAAGCAGATTTCTGACGTGTTGTTTAAAACAGCCTGCAGGTGAATGGACCGTGGTCTAGTATGGGGTGGAGTGCAGCTCTGCCCTATCTTCAGCACACGTGCTCAGTTCAGGGGGCTCCTCGCTGGGTTAATTTTATCTCCACCGCGCAGCGCTGACTATATTTGGCCGTGTGAACTGACCTGAAAACGGGCGCGCGAACACGCCGTTTACCTACTGCAGAACTGAAGTGAATGAGGAACTGAAGGGGGTAAAACCTGCTGTAAAACAGTCTGATACACCTCTAGTACAAAACGGGTTTCCTGCTAGAAATAAACAGCACTGGCCACCAGTACAAAAAAACATGTATGCCAGCCAGCAGTTTTGAAAGTGCATAAGCTGATCGTGCTGGGGCGACTAGCCAAACCAGCACCAGTTTGTCCAGTAGGGATTGTGTGTTTGGTTAATTGAAGTGAAACACGCTCTAAAGGTAACCAACGTTGAGGGGAACTCCACCTGTTTTTCAGATTTTCTCCATGATAAAGGGTGGAGATGTAAACAGAGTCATTCAGGGTGGTGTAGTGTAAAAGGGACGGTTCACAGTAGTGATGATGGGAAACACGTCTAAAGAGTTTAATGCCTCTGAAATCTCCCTCATCCAAAGTTACTATAGGAATGATTACATACAGATTGCCAGATGCTAGTTTTATTGCCAATGCGTATGCTCGAAATACTTCGACTCTTCGTGGAGAGTCTGTGCGAGAATTTGTGTAGCAGTTTAGCAGCTCTGCAGAAACGTTTTTACTGTACGTCTCGCAGTGCAGTGTCTGTAATCCATCTCATTGTTCTTAAATATTCTCTTACAGTTCCTGCAGATTTTGCTGTAGGGGTGGATATGGAGTGACAGAAGATATAGTGACAGATATGGAGAGTCCAGAAGGGACATGTGGGCACTTCCAGGATGACTCATGGAGGGCATGCTGCTGGCCGAATGATCGCAGTCATGGCTGTTCACTCGCGAACAATATTATCATGCTTTGCGTTTCATTATCAAGATCATGTGACTCGTCTACCGGATAACCGCAGGTCAGTCCTCTAAATGCTAGTCAAGTAGTAAGCTCTGAATCATTCGTCATTCAGTTCGAGGAACGAAACTAAAGACAAGCAATGTTGTGGAAAAGAGGAGGGAAATGAGATTTGCACTTTTTTCTAGTGTCTTATTTAAATTTGCAATCCATCAGCATTTACATTCTGGTGCGTATGGAAGACCATTTCTGCCGAAAAGACGACTATATAGTAAGTCATAATTATGAGCTGCGAATTTATAATTATGAGATAGTATGTCAAAATAATGAGATGCTAAGTCATAATTATGAGATAGTATGTCAAAATAATGAGATGCTAAGTCATAATTATGAGATAGTATGTCAAAATAATGAGATGCTAAGTCACGATTATGAGATAGTAAGTTAAAATAATGAGATGCTAAGTCATAATTATGAGATAGTAAGTCAAAATAATGAGATGCTAAGTCATAATTATGAGATAGTAAGTCAAAATAATGAGATGCTAAGTCATAATTATGAGATAGTAAGTCAAAATAATGAGATGCTAAGTCATAATTATGAGATGCCTAGTTATAATTATGAGATACTGTGTGGCCTTTTTCTTTCTTTAAGTGGTGGAAACATTCTTCCATTGGTGCCAGCACATCCTGTGACTGCACCATCATTTAAGATTGGTTGGAAAAGTAAAAAAAATAACCTGGGGAATACTCACAAACTGCACTCTTATGAAAGCTGGTCTGAATAAATGTAAAGTACAAAATGTATGTAATGTATTTTGGCACGTCTAAAATGGAACTGAACGAGCTACGACTCGAAATTTACACATGTAGTATTACATGCAAAGTATTACGTTCAAAAGCTTATGTACACCTTCAAATCACATCTTAAGAACACAATGCATTTTGGCTTAAATCTAACTACGGTTGTTTAACTAACATCAACAAGTGAGTGTGAACCTCGAAAGACATGTAGGTTTACTGTCAATAAAATGGCTATATTTGTGTTGCAGACAAGAGTCTGGAGTTTCTCCACAATAAACACCTTAAACTGTTAAATGGCACTGGTTACATTTCAAGGATATTTTGTAACATGGCTTGAATTCCCCTTTAAACATACCACTTGTGCTGCACTTTTTATTTATGTGCTAAGCGTAACATATGGAGGAAAAAAATATCATAAATATTAAACGTACCAAAACTAGCACAGGCCACATTTTACGTTTAACTCTTTTCCATAAATATGTTACACTCTGCAAATAACTGACGCATCATTACATTAAAATCACTGCAATTTGCAGAAGTGTTCTCTGTAGCAGATGTGTAAACACCCCACAAAACACTTCACACTATACATATGACAGACATGAAAATCTGAATCCAAATTCAGTTTTGATGTGCCATATTTGAACATTAGAGAGTGTTAGCCTAAGAATAAAGGTCACATGAAGTTAGATTAAGGATAGAAAGGCAGTGAGTTGTTTCTAAATGTTTTACTTAGGAGAGGCTTCTCAAGGGCAGTTTTTCGCAAACGCATTCTTTATGAACTTGGTTGGTAATATGCCATTGCTGCAAGTGGACGATTTGAGGTGACTCACTACATTGATTCAATTTTCAGCACTAAACTGACATTATGATGGAGAAGACACCGGCTCATAAGTGGATATAGATGTATCGATGGTTCGTCTGATGTTGTGGATTTTAGTGTTGCACGCAAACTCCCTTAGTCGACACCAATTGTGAAGCCATATTTAAAAAAGGTGCCTTGGTAGTCTGTCAACACCAAGTATTTTTCTATTGTTATTGTTGATCATGCTAGAGAAACAGGATTGTCTAGCACTAGACAATTACAAAACATTACTATATTATAATCACACAGCCTCGATTTGAAGATTTCTCTGTAGATCTGAAGCTGGGTTTTATACCATCTGCGCTCAGCTTTCCTCCACTCTCTCGTTTGGAGCAAAACCTTTTAAAGAATTCACAGTAATGTTCTGACACAACATCTTTAACAGTGACTGACACGTTGAGGCCCCTTGGGCCACATCTAGAGCATGACTATGTTCTTGGCATTGTCGATATGTATGTGAAAATCTCCAGCAATCATAAAATAATAAAAGTCAGTGGAAATGAAAGTCAACATGTGCGTAAAATTGATCAATATTAGTTCTTCAGAGGCCTGTAGATAACTACCAGTAATTTTGTTGGTGCATCTTTAGGAACTGTACTTAAATATAGGTACATCAGCAAAAACCGTTCACACAGGAAAGAACTATCGTATAAAGAGCTATGCCTCCACCTGGCAGATGGGACATTTATAAAGACAAAAAGCAGATTCCATTAAAATGGTTGCAGCACTATGTTCACTTAATCATGTCCCCATCAAAAGCATAAACTCAAACCCATGGGCTGTAATAAAACCATTAATTAACTATGGCCTGTTTGTAAGAGAAGGAGTGGAAGAACTGTAAATTGCATAACACTGGTTTAAGTAATGATATTCAAAAATATGAAATCATAAGTTAAAAACTGTATTAGATTTTCTGGTATATTATTTGACATACTACTTAAGAGCAGAAATGAGCAGTGATGGCAAAAAGCCTGAGCTCATCAGTGGACATATCACTGCTGTTCATCTTTATAGGCAGTATGACAGAAATATTCCCACTATGAAAAATAATAATAAACAAATGTATAATAAAGTGACTTAAATTATGTCATCACTTACTGCATGTAGGCATAGAGAAGAAACACACAGGACTCGGTGTCTGGTTTAAAAACCTTCTCTCAGTAACTCTATTTCTGTATTAATGTACAACCGTTGAAAATTACAGCATTTGTTTTTCAACTTTTTTTGTCCTTTTTCTTTTTTTTTCTTTTTTTAAATGATCTAACTATCAACAGCCATTTTCCAGAAGAAAAAAAAAAACAACTCAATGTGAGAAAGAAAGAAAGACAGATTGAAAGAAAAAGGAGAGTGATTATTAGGGGGCAGGAGGAAGAAAAGGCAGTTAGACTGTTTTAGAGGAGTGTTTTAATTGTGTGTGCGCATGTGTGCATGTATCTGTATGTCTGTGTTTTCCGCTGATAAGAGGGTACAAGAATGAGCGTGTGCCAAAAATACAATCGTGCTATTCTGAATCCCTCCCAGCTGAGAGGGCAAAAGAGAGAAAGCAAGCAATAAGTAAAGGGGACATGGGCAAAAAAGAAAGATGAACACAGGAAACATAATAGCAGATGGCAGTGGGTGTGCAACAAGGAGAAGATGTTAAGAAAGAATGAGAAATAGCACTGAGCAGAAACAAAAAGAGAAAAAGAAGTGAGAGCATCTTTGGAGAGAGGGAGGGATGAGAGAAGAGAAGTGAAACTGCTGCTGGTGGGTCGGACGGATGCTCAGGTGTCATGGAAGTCCTTTAGCAGTGTGCGCCTCCTCTGCTCCGCAATGTGCATCTGATTCTCCAAATCCTGAGACACAGAGAGTTACATTTATTAAACATGCATGTAGACAGGATAAAGTAACACCAGCACTGATGAGAAGGGAACAGAACATGAAGACCGCACTGTGCAAATTAATGTTGTGGGAGAAAACATGTGTGTTGACAACTGATTACTCAGAGTACATACACAGCACTAGGCGTACCAAACACTGTGTTGTTATGTGCATAACTGAGTGTGAATTATGCACTGTAAGGGAGGAAATATTAATACAGTACTGTGCACAATTCGCAACACCCTATCTGATAAATTTAAACAGACAATAACTTCAGAAATTTAAATCTACTTCTTTTTAGTTTCAAAGAATTTTACCACTTTATATCATATCCACATAAAAATAGAGAGATGATTTTTGTAAAATGTAGTCATCTGTTCACAACAAGTCTGTCCGTTTTTCTTTGTCTAAACACTTTGAAAACACTCTCAAGCACTGTATCTAAATGGTACATGAACTGGAACCATCCCATTCTGGTGAACCTGATTTTAACACATCCGTCAAATGCAAGAAACAGAGCAGGCCATGATTAATACAATTCCGCAATGTCGCAGTAGGTCAGCACTTTCTGCTCCTCACCATAAAACGAATATCAGAAACATTCAAGTTTCATGTTTAGATTTTACTTTGAAAAGTTGTGCATAAGCACCTGAGGACGTTCTGTGACCAGACCGTGCCCACATTTAACACAATGTGTTTTTGTTATCCATACATGCTCATTTCATGAGCAGAAATGCACGTGCAAGTGCTGACTAGCAGATGTCACAGTAAACAAGGACAGACAATACACACAGCCTTTCAAACCACTACTGTATAACTGTCTTCTCACAGTGGAAGGATGGGTGGTTAGAAAATCAATGCAGAGATAGATATTAAATACTCACACAACTTCAGAATTGAATGTACCATTCGACTGCCTCCCACTATCATGCCTCATTCGAACTCCGATAACTCACATCGCCTTGCCATGAGCATACTGGCCAATGTTTAATCTCACCCATAAGATAACATCTTACAACTTCAAGTGTGGACATTTCCAAGACTTCCCCTGAGGCAATGCCTTTTCATGAGTTTACATAGTTATCCTATGACTTTTGGGATGATGAGTGTATTTTGCAGTGTACTTACTGCACTTTATGTCCATGTCCATAACAAGTTAAAACTGTTTTTTGGACAGTTAACATTCTGGAGACAATATGTTTGTTTTGTATTGTCATCTGACACACCCATTTCAGCTCATGAAGGTCTTGTTAATGTTTTGTTTAGATGGATCATGTATCCAGTAGTAGAATTTAAAAAATGTGAAAATGAGATATCGAGAATTTCTTTTTTAGTTCTCATCCTTGGGGATATTACTATAATAATCTATCCAAGATACTTCAAATATGAACTAAACTGTGGCAGTAAAAACTTCCGTTCCTGTCCAGTGTGTGGGTGTGTGTGTGTAAGCTTGTACATGTGTGTGGGAAAAAGACAGGGAATCTCACCCCTCTGTCGGTAGCATTAAGATCACCCTCTCCTCGCTCATAGCTGTCTGCCCTCTCCACCTTCCATGACAGGTTCTCGATCTCTGCTTCCAACTGGGCCTGCTGGTACTCAAACTGCAGACACACATGAACCAAATATCATTAATACTCATCTCAATAAAATCAACACTGTTTCAATATCATAAACTGATGGTGTGTTTGGTAATCTCACACTTACCAATTTTTTGCGAGGTCCAGACTCCATGTAATAGGCGTAGGGGTAAGTATACTGCAGTGTGTAGCGACACTAAGGAGAAAAGGTTAAAGTGGCCATAAAAATACAACCATAACTTGTTTCATTTTATTTCAGTCTACTGTCTGTAAAACACCCACAGTAAGAGAAGTCAAATTTTTTCTTAGCTTTTCACTTTAGTTGAATTATCAAGTTGTTCAGAGAAGAATTATCCCTAACGCAAATCTAACTTCTAAAGATCATAATATAATACTTCAAAGTTACATATGTAATATTTGTTAGCACATTTACAAGGCACTTAAAATAACCAAATGCAGTACGTTGATGCTTACACATCTTGATAAAAATAAAAATATAGCTTATTCAATTAAATATTTAGCTGCAAAAGTTATTTAGCTGCATGCTTAGTATACAAAAAAAATATTTAAAAAAATAACACAACCACCATTCAGTTTACAACATAATGTCAGTGTTTTCAAAAAATCTGTGCGTGGCCCATGACCTAAAATTCACTTTCATATGAGCAGAAGGACAAAATGCAAGGAGGAAAAATACTTTCAAAGAAATATTTAGATATATGTATACAGAGCATCTTAACAGAGAGAATATCCATGAGGAGGTTTACCTTGGCCAGTAGCTTGGCAGCATTTTGCATGTACTGCCAGTCGATCCAGGTGCCCAGGTTGTTCATCACCCTTTCCTGGATCTTTTCCTGAATGCGCTGGTATGTCTGAGCCTCCAGCTGCAAACTCTTATTATGGTTCTCCCACTGATTATATCCACAAAGAGACATACACAATACAATACACAGCCAAATTACATAACGGTAAAAGTAATGTGTAATCTGTAATGTCAAGTAAATGGCAGCACATCTGGCAGGTAATGTTTCTCTTTAAACATGTGTTCATTTCAGACAATTCAGAGTATCCTGCAGTCTTGTGCATGCGGGTTAGGGCCAAGTTTAAGTGAATTAAGTGCACGCAAGTATATGTGGCAAAAGAGAAAAACGTTAGGAACCTAAGGAACCATTAATCTAAGCAACAAGTCTGTTTGTGCTTGTAATCTTTCTCTTTCATAACAGTATAAATAAAACATATATACACAGTAAAGTAACTACTAAGTAAGTACTTCTAGACACCCAGCAGAAAAGGAAATTTAGATATGTAAAATCATAATATTTCATTTGGTGCTAAAATCCTTTGCACAGTACTGCAGGTGGCTGTGCAAAAGACAGATACGTGAACATGAGCGAGTGTCTCCTTTGACAGTTGTGTGTGTGTTTTTTTTTTTTTTTTTCTTACCCTCTCAAAGTAGAAAAGGTATTTTTTCAGGGCCTCTCTAGCCTGCGCCTGTTGGCTCTGGTTGACGATGTCAGGATTCTCTTTGTAGCGACTGCACTCGTAGTACTCACTGCCATGAGTCTTCCAATCTCCCAAACACATCCAGCAGAAATCTATATGCATGCAGAACCACACACACACACACACATACACTAGTTTCATCTAAAGCCAAACTGCCCACTAACTGTGTATATCAGGGCTGTTTAATTCGATTAAGTAATCTTGCATGCACATCAGTGGGGATCTCTTACCGTGTTTACATTTGGAGCATTGCTGCACAGAGAGCAGGGAAAATAAAAGATGAAAAGATAAACAACTTTAGAAAACCCACTTTAATCAATTTTGGTTTGAGATATATGAATGTTAATGAGCTAGACAGTTCACTACTTGAATGTATTTAAAAGAACTGCAAAACAATTCAAACTAAATTTTTGCATGTCAGCATGTCAGATAAGGAGGAGACCAATCCAAAAAGCAGTACCTGACTATCAAGATACCTTAGATGGTTTTAGCTACTTCTTACTGGCAAAATTTTGTGCGAAATAAAGGCAGTTTTCTTCATAATTCAAAGAGTTTGACTAATGGCTTTATTTATTATTATTCGTCTATAGATCAGTGGTCAGGACATCAAGAACCCCTAATGATGGTAAAATGTGTAGGCACGAAAAAGAAAAAAAAAAAAAGAAAGAAAAAAAATTATATATATATATATATATATATATATATATATATATATATATATATATATATATATATATATATATATATATATATATATATATATATATATATATATATATATATAGTGCATTCATAACACAACAGTTATCTAAATTTAAAGGGACTGTGCCATGATGCCAGCTGTGCAAATGCTATTGGAATGCACAGCACGTACTCACCATGTGGTTGCAGCCTCCATTTTTCTCGATGCAGATATTGCACTTAGGACACTGCAGGCAAATAACAGAATAAAAAAAAGAAAAAAACAAAACAAAACAAAAATAAACATAACATTAATGTCTCTGGCTTCTTTGCTACAAAAACAATGGTATGAAACGAAACAAGTAAAAATGTATATTCATGTGTGCTCACGTCTTTAGTGTGTGCACTGATGTAGTTAGCTGTCTCTGAGTCGTCTGCACATTTAGTAAGCCATTTACGGATGGTGGCGCAATCTGTAGGTGCGTGGTACATCTGCCTACACTTAAAACTAGAAAGAAAGGAAGACACAAACAAAACACATTAGTCCCAATATATATAGTTTAACACTAATGTACAAAAAAAAGAGACACTGTAGGTACAATTTCAAAACATCCTTTACTTTTAAAATGTCCTTTTCTACAGTTATATCTTAAAACAAGCAAAATTCGGTACATTTAATTTTTTTTTTTTAAAGAGCACACTCATCAAAATGTGTACACTACATAGGATAATTCAATAAATTTTAAAAAGGAACCATTCTGAATTCAAACAACTGAGTATTTCCCTTAAAATCTCAGTTTTCCCTTTTTGTCATTTTACTTACACCCTTCAGATCAGAAACAATAAAAAGAACTGTGAGAAAATAGCACTCTTGGTACCCACTGAAACATGTTAAAATACTTTAAACGATACAATAAAATTGTGGATGTATGTGAAATTTAGAGAGAAATACTACTTTTTCTATTGGTCTGGATTATTAAGGTTAACCCTGTTTTTCTCCCTAAAGATTATTTTGCAATTTATTTCCTTCCCCTACCCACCTCCAAAAACCCAATATTTGATTAGTATTACGGATACGAAACAAGAGGTTTATGAAATATTTCAAATGTTGATTAAGTAGGTAGTGCTAAAAAAGTGGCCTTTTTTAGTTAATTTGACAAACAGAAAACAATTCTGTGGTCCATTTCCTACTGCAAGTTCTTAGGCAAAAAGAGCTAGAAAGAATTATGTCTGGGTTTAGTTGGCTTAGAATAATTGTGGTTTAAGATTATGTGGTGTTCATATATGAGAGCATGAATGTATGTACCAGAAGACTTCACCGCAGCGACTACACTGAACTCTGCGAGCTCGAGGCTCCTGCACCTTTATGACTATAGGACAGTCTGCACCAGGACACAACTGCAGCTGGAAATGACTCTACAGACAAGAGAGCGAGACAGAGACAGAGAGAGACAGAGAGAGACAAACAGAGAGAGCGAGAGACAGAGAGAGAGACAGAGAGAAGAGATTAATTATTATTAATTGTTACATTTAACAAAAAAGAAGTAGCCTAAAATACATTGTGGTATGACTTCTACACAAACCTCCACGTAGTCTCTGAAGAGGTAGCGTCTGTATTTTTCCTTCAGTTCCTCACTGGGAAGTAGGGGCAGGACAAAGTCCTCTGGCATCCTAAGAGAACAGTCCTGCGCCATGCACGAAATCCCTACACATTTACAGGTTTTACAGTTACCTTCTCATAAAAAAAAGGATAAAATATACTCACTTTCTCTTGTATTTACAACAAAAATAAATAAATAAATAAATCTTCTGTACTATGAAAACACTATTCTGTACAAAATAACTTACTACAGTATTTAACATTACATTACAAAAAAAATTCCATATATTTAGCCACATATTTAACAGTTTAGTTCTGCCATGGATTGATTTTGATTTACACACAATACAGGGCTGCCATTAAAAACAGAGATAACTTTAAAACTGATAGATGTGTATGTAAAACTAAACTATTCTCAGCACATGAGACAAGTTGAACTGAAGGGGGAAAAAAATTAATAAAAGAAATATGTAGATCCTGGGTCCCTCAGCTAGTGAATCCAATAATATTAAAGATGAAAGTAACATTACACATGCAAACATGAGCCACAGAAATAAGAACCCATGCTCTATTATTTGCACACAGTACACTCATGCTATAGTTCACACTCAAGACTCTGTCTACTACTGAGATATAATTCAGTCAGCATGTGCACTCACCCACTCCTACGCCATCTTTGACCAGCACAGTGCAGTGCTGCTCCCAGCAGGATTTACAGAAGGAGTGCTGACACGGTAGAGAGAGCAAGGCGTCTCTCCGAACAAACTGCAGACACACACCACACTGCAATGATGTCCCAGCCTACATGTAAAGTACATGGTAAAGAAGAATAAGTCAGCTGACAGGCCATGCTTCCAAAAACAGCACAGTATTAAATAAAACTGAACATGTTACAGATGCATATTATGGACAAATATCATACTGTGATCATACACATTTTGACCACAATTTAAAGATGCACTGATATGAGAATTGTGGGCTGATGTATGCAATACATTATATGTACACATTTGCTGATGTGGATACATAGACATTTGTACAACATAAAACTGGGCCCAGAACCACCTGGATATACAGAACAAAGACATTTATGTATAGTTATAATGCAGAAAACAATGTAGACATTTGAGCACAGCATTCCGTAAATTTCGTGGTCTTACAAATGACAATAAATATGCCCTTATGTTATCAGCTGGAAATGTCAGTCAAATCTAAACATGTCCAATGCCTACTAAGCTATTTAAGCAAAGATATGCTGGAACTTATATGGTTCCAATATTGTCACGTATCATTATCACATTTATTATATTTTGATTTATACAAACACTCAATGATACAAATTTACATTATCAGAATTCAGGTAATAAATTAGGCAAGAGGCTATACTGTTGGTTGGCAAACAAAATATTGTGCTGTCCAAATGTACATACAGTTTACCAAAAAAAAAAAAAACGGTCAACATTCAGAGGCATTTACAAACATTTCCTTTTCAGAAAATGTAGGTGTATTAGACACAAAACAGTACTTACAGTGAGAGATCGACAGGTGCTAATAGGCTGAACCTGGGCCTCACAAAGCAACTGAGAAGAATTGGACTTATACCTGCATGAAAAAAAATAAATTGTAACTGTTTTTCCCAAAAGCCTATTAAGTGTGCATGTTTGTTAGCTTCACACATGTTTATGTAATGAGTTTGTGTAGAGACGTGTGCATTGTCTTACCTGTCCAGTATCTGTGACACTTGCCAGTGAAAATGTACAAGGACCAGTTTGGCTACAGCTGGTAACACCTAGAGTGCGAGAGAGAGAGTGAGAGTGAGAGAGAGAGAGAGAGAGAGAGAGAGAGTGAGAGTGAGAGTGAGAGTGAGAAAAAAAGACTGCACTAAATATTACTCAAATTGTTGTATGAGTTACTCTGATAACCTTGAACATTGTAATCTTAGTGTGACTGTGGCAGGCATTTAAGATTAAGGTAACATAATCAGCATGTATCATGGAAACCTGAAAAAAGCAGGTCAGCCTATTGAGCTTTGAGCAAATAATGTTTTAAAATAATTAATATAATTTCTTTTGGGCACACAGGACTACTACTAGTAGTAGTAGTAATAATAGTAGTTGTAACAACAAATAAACAACTTACAAAAAAATGTAGAGTAAGAAAATTATGTCCTGGATTAGCATTACAGAGAAAAAATATATATTTCTGCAATGGAAACCAGTAGCCTTAATGTTCTGCTCAAAAACAAACTTATCTAAACTTAAAAACAAGATTATCTAATAGAAAAATCCGCAGATACCATATAATTCTGATATTGTGTGTTCAAACAAACCATGTGTTGGTTCAGTGAGTCAGACTCTGATGTGGCCACAACAAATGCCACCAATACATTTGCTGGATGCTCTTTACAGGACATATTTCACCTGCATGCTGCCACTACCAGATTTAACTCTGCTGAAGCTTCTCTGGGCCAAAGTACAGGCCTAAAGCTGAGCTTACTCTAGCACAGCTGTAACATACCCACCAGCAGTCACATCAACGACACATTCGTAAAGTCAGGTCACATCAAAATATGCACATGCGCACCCTTATTTAACACTGTAATCTTTTAGGCACATGCACACACAAACCTTAAGGGTGCTGGCTACATGGTTGACCTCCTCCGTCAGCACTCTCTGGCTCTCTCTGTAGGTCAGACATGTGAACTGGTATTCTTCCGGGTCAAAAGCATCAGCTTCCTGTTGCTCCACATCACTCTCCACTCCTACATAATAATCAGCAATGTCGCCTGGATCTTCCTCCTCTGCTCCTTCATCTTCCTCCTCCTCAAAATCTTCTTCGTTACTGTCAGATGCTTGGCTACTCATGTCCACAGACATAGCCCTCAGGGCTTATCTGCTCTCACGCTGACTGCCGCTCTCCACCAATAAGCGGCCTCTGTGCTGCCTTCGCCGCCGTCTGCTCCAGACTGGACAGCGTATCCCAGGGGGCTTTGCAGCGCTCAGCAGCAGCGGAAGAAACAGAAGAAGTCACACTCCCCGTCACTCATGGAGGAACCAGAGAGACGGATAACAAAACAAAAACTGGGGGATAGAAAGAAAGCCCAAAGGAGACCAAGGGAAAATAGAAATGTGTTATAAGCAGTGTGTTTATTTGTTTTCTCACTTAAGTAAAAATCATGGCATACCATGTTTAGAATAAGAACCACAATTTAAAAAGTAGGTTAATTTGCTGCCTTACTTAGTGATAACCTCAAGAGTTCTAACTTAAGAACACTAAACACTTTTGAGTGTTCTGAATCACAACAGGATTGTTCAACAGTAGATTCATTGTTTGGATTTAACTGTTATTTTTGCATGATAAAGCACTACGTAAATAAATCACATATTTACATATGCAAAAATTAACAATATTATATATTGTAATTTGCACTAATCTATCTATGTATCTATCAATCAATCTATCTATCTATAGCCTAGAGAGAGAGGCAGATTTATGCAAATAACTATACTGTGCAGTAGCAGCTAAATAGACACTTGAATATGCTTATAATTACACATGTATACACCAATCAGCCATAACTACACTTCATGTCCATTCTATCAGTTCCACCCCGTTTTACCCTGCTCTTCAAAATCAGATTCCCCACAGGACCACCACAGAGCATGTATTATGTGGGAGGTGGATCATTCTCAGCACTTGATTGACACTGACATGGTGGCGTTGCGTTAGTGTGTATTTCCTGGTACAAGCTGATCAGACAGAGCAGTGCTGCTTGAGTTTTTAAACACCTCAGTGTCACTGCTGGACTGAGAAAAAGTCCACCAACCAGCAACACCCAGCCAACCACTGACGAAGGACTAGAGGATGACCAATAAATACAGAGCAGCAGATGCGATATTTTCTCAGATTTTTCATCTATAGGGTGTAACAACAAGGCAAGAGTGTCTAATATAGCAGACAGTGTGTGAACAGAGCATTTAAAAACTGATCCACTTGTACCAGCACAACACACTAACACACCACCATCAGGTCAGCATCACTGCAGTGCTGAGAATGACCACCCAAGTAATACATTCCCTGTAGTGATTTGACCACTGAAGAACAGGGTACCAAACTATACATAGAAACAAATGGACTAAGCTCTGTGCCTGTGGAACTACAAAGGGCTTCTATATGGTAAGTGGATAAAATGGACAGTGTAGATACAAAGAGGTGGGTTTAATGTAACAGCTGATCTGTGTATGTATAGACATACAGAGTGCACATAATGCAGTAACACTCTGCATGTTCTGCATACCAACACGCAGTTCCTAAGCTGAATCAAGGCTCTTGCTTTTTGGCTGATCTGTAGGTGTTTATCTCTCTATCTGGGGTCAATGACACATCAGTAATCCACAGCTGCTGGTCAAGGAGCCTGTGTCTCATCTACACCCACGCATGCCTCGCGTTCACACTTTCAGAGCTGTTGCTGACTCTTTAGGAGATCAAAACATTGTTTTCTCTGTCTCCCCATGATGGGGGTGGATAACACTGAACAGTCAGCCTGCAAACCTCGCTGAGCAAGCTAACTCACGTCCTCCCGGCTATATGCTCGCCTGTCTGTCGTCACCTAATTCCTGCTAAGCCCAAGCCAACATATCTACAGATCTGAAACGTATACTATCAGCTGTGAAGGGATTTTTCGGTGGCGGACGCCGGTGCCTGTCGCGGTCCCGCTGTGCATTCCGCCCGCTGCTATTAATAGCCCGCAGCACACGGTGACACACATAAAGAGCCCAAACAGCTCGGTTAGAGATTACAAGTCCGGGGGGGCGGCGGGGAGGGACGACACACTGCAAACTCACCGTATCAGCTCGCTGCCTCTGTTTGTTTATATCGGATTTTCTTACTTCGCGTGAGCTAGCGTTAAGTTAGCTAGCTAGCTAACTGGCTAAAACGATCGATCCAGAGTGCCCAACTCCAGTACTTCTTCACGTAAGAAGAAACTTAAAACATTAAAAAAGCGATCACACTGCACAATTTTAAACGAGCCGAAAACCACTAAAGGAACATTTTCGTTTGGAAAGAGTCTTCTACCCAGCAAACACGTTGTTCGCTGGGAGTGAGCCAGGTTTTGAAACGGGGGAAGACGCAGGCAGTCTCCGCCGCCGCCTTGCACTTTAGTCCGTGGACTTGCATGTAAACAAGGCCGCTTTGGTACCGATAACAAAGTCACACGACCCAACGACTCAAAACTCACATCCCCTAAAACACACCGGCTTTACTTTACCTAGTGGGGTGTTTCGGATGGCCCCGTCGACTTTGGCTTGTGGAAGATTTCCAGACGCAGAAGTGCTGCAGTTCAGCTAGCAGAGCCGCTGCAGAGCGGAAGATAGAAAACACAGGAGGTGGGGGGCGGGGGTAGTTGCGTCACATCCGGCAGAGAGCGGACAGGCAATACCAATGATTTTCCATTCGACTCGATACCATAATGTATCACGATTAATCACTTCTGATAGCCCCACCTTGGAGTGTGTGACTTTCAACTTGTTTATCCCGTTTTAACAACACTCTATAAGCAGAGAGAGAGGGCGGCTGCATTTCTGAATGTGTTTATGTTTGGTTCCTTTTTTGCATGGTGAAGACTAAACAGCGGCAAACTGTTCAGAGACCATGGTTTTGAGAAGAGTTCCTGAGCCCATGCTGTGATTTCAACTGCAGAATCGTGTCTGCTTTTAATGCAATGTCAATCAAAGACCTAAAGATCATAGCCATCCAATGTTGATTTCAGAGATTTCTCTGGATTCTCTAAATCTGTAATGTTATTATGTTGTGTGGGTGATGATGACCAGTCATGTAAATGACCTTTAGTCAATTAACCTAATTAGCTGTAAGATGTCCCCCGGGTTTATTTTGATAGACTTTCTGTACCCCTACTGTCATATCACACTAACTGTAGTAGTACACCTCCTGTCATACAACACTTTTGTTTTAAGTTAATATTGTATATGAATACATATATATGTCCATATGTCTGACCTATGTTGACTGGTGACCTGTCCGGGGTGTTTTTCTGCCTATCACACCACATTTATAGATGTGGGTAGCTGGTGGAAAAAAAAAAAACCCTGTTTATCAAAATAAGTTTGGCTGGTTAAAAGACAGTAAGCCAAACACAGCAAAAGTATTTTTGATCACAACGTATAACACAAAATATCAAACTGCGCAATTTATTAGCTGGTTACCTTGTAGCTGCACTTGTTAATTTTATCAGCTCCACTTACCATATAGGAGTACACTGAAGTTCTACAAATGAATACATTAATAAAGGATCAAAACTCACACAAGTCACATAAGTTGTTTATTAGCATTTGCTTTCTAACAAATGTGTTCTACAAAAATATACTTTGATAGAAAACTGTTCTGAAAAGAATCAAAATTAGTCATAGCAAAACTTTTCACAAGAACAAGCCTTTCATCTGTTAATGAACGTGGATCCAGGATCAACTAACTGATACACTTTTTTTCAAGTTCTACCACACCATGCTGAGATCAATAAACAAATTTATATACAGATTATTTTTTGGAGGTGCTTTGGCTATACAAAATCAGTGTGTCCAAATTTTTTATTTATACAGTGCAGTCAGTCAGAGAATGATCCAAAAGTTTGTTGAGGAGAACATTTTTAAGAAGAGCAAGAAGAGGAAAGTGTTAGGTGTCAAAAGAGAAGCGACACAAAAAAGATAAATATACACTAAGCTGAACTTAATTTGAAATCGGGTAGGTATTTCAAAATTCTGCCTTTATGAGATGTACAGGCACAATATTCCCTCCATTGCCAGGCAACTATATTGCTTAGACAGCATCACTCCAGTGGAATCTGGACGAAGGGGAGAGTGTTTCAAACACAAGTCAAGTCTGAACCAGTCAATTCACAATAAAACCAATTTCACAATGAAACTGTATTGGCTGCAATCAGTAGAAATATGTTGAAACTAGCTACTGGCAACGACTGAGCTCAGACAATGTGTTTTTCTTCTACAGAAATCAGTGCCACGGGTCAATTTAGGTCAGACTCACTCTTGTGCTTCCATGAGACTGGCAACAAGCAAGCACTGAATTCTATTATTGCAGCATGACTAGCCATCTATATTACACACAAATGACTGAACCTGCTGACCTCTTTTAAGGTCTGCCAGCGCTGGAAGGACTCAGGGCCAGCCTAATCACTTCTGTATCTTTCTTAGCCACTCCGATCTTCAATGCTTAGGATCTGGCATCCTTTTTCATTCTGCCAAGGTTCCATAAGTCCATAATAATTCAGTACTAATCATGTTCTGTGTGATGAAAAGGACGTGCTTCGTCTTTTCAAACCTAAAATTTGGTTTATCAGTTCTTATACCAAAACATTTCAAATCCAAATGCTGACATTAGAAAGTGGGTGATCCTTGGGCTTAAAGCAAAACAATGTTTCAGAATTTCTGTATAATGAAATTATTAAGATGTACCCAACCCTTAAAAAAACAACACTAGTGATGTTTGTTGTGAAATGGCTCTAGCAAAAGAATTGTTCACAGTGGTGGTGATGGGAACCAGACATCTGAAGAGTTTAACAGCTGTACAAGCTACATCATAGCCACCTATTATTTCAGATTTAATCACCATTAACTTTTTGCCATTATATAAAAACATGTCGGTTTACTGGTATTTGGGTGGTAAATAATATTTGCATTGTGGATTTCAATATCCCTGGTTCCCATCACCACCACTGTAAAGAATTGCCCTATTCTTCTACAATACACAATTTTACATAGAAACTAATATAATTTGTTTAATTCTGCAGAAAAAACAGTTGGCAAAAATGCTTATTGGACCTTTAAGTAATTGGGATAACTGAATAGATAGCTGCACCAATTTGTGGCACTTATACAACTCATACAAAGTAGTGTGGAAGAGCGAGCGAGTGAGAGAGAGAGAGCGTCCAATCACTTGCTTTTTTCAAAAGGGAAGAGATGTTTCTCTTGGCCACGCTTCTCCCTTTTACTGAGAGATTTCTTAGCTTCTCCCTCCTCCTTCTCCTCCTGTCTGTTTTGCGGCCATGAAGCAGCTAGTGTAGGCAGGGCATTGTGAGCTCCGCCTTCATCCTCCTCTCCAGATGATAATCCAGCCCCAACTTCTTCGCCCTGTCCCAACCCAGTGCCCTTTGCCAGGCCCTGTTGCCCGTAGCGACGTTGTAGCCGTTCTTTGATCAGAAGGCCTTTCACTAGCAGTGCCCAGTTCGACACAGCTCGCTTCTCACGCTTCTGTAACAAACACAAAAAGAAAAATGAGAAAAACGACTGCTGGAAATAAATAATAATAAATAAAAATTCTTCTTCTTTTTAACTGTACGTTCATACGCTGTGTAATAAAAATCGGGAGCCAATAACAGAGCTGCCTGCACAACACTTCATGCATGCATGACTGCAAGCATCATATTAGTAAGAGACATGGTCCCATTCTAACATGCCATTATTTCGAAAACATCAACTTTTAAACAGTGAATAGTACATAGATTCCATTGTGATGACGTTAGACTACATCACTGGTTCTGCTGGTCAAATGTGCATTTGTCAAAGCGGCACAGTAAAAGCAGTGTGTTTAGCTTTGTGTTAGGAGTGATCCATATGTTCCAAATCAGTTTTTTATGAGAAAAGCCTTATTTGACTTATTAACAAAAACACTTATTAAAACACTTATTTATATATGTTCTTACATAAGCTCTTTGCACATATTTTGAAACCTTTCCATCACAGTCCTAAGAACCCCTTGTTAAAGGATTCACAAAGCCCTACAATATACACTGCTCAAAAAATAAAGGGAACACTTTGAAAACACATCAGATCTCAATGGGGGAAAAAAAATCATGCAGAATATCTTTCCTCATATAGACTGGGTAATGTGTTGGGAACGAAAGCATGCCACATCGTGATGGAAATGAAAATGATCACCCTACAGAGGGTTCAATTCAAAGACACCCTGAAAATCATAGCGAAAAAAAATGCTGCAGCAGGCTCGTCCATTTAACCCAAACTCCATTACAGCAACTCAAAATGGTACTCGGTAGTTTGTATGGCCTCCACATGCTCCTAACGAGACGACGGATGGTGTCCTGGCGGATGTCCTCCCAGATCTGGACCAGGGCATCAGTGAGCTCCTGGACAGTCTGAAGTGCATCCTGGTGGCGTTGGATGGACCGAAACATAATGTCCCAGAGGTGTTCTATTGGATTTAGGTCAGGCGAGGCCGGGCATTGTTGTGCACCAGGAGGAACTCAGGACCCACTGCACCAGCGTAGGGTCTGACAAGGGGTCCAAGGCTTTCATCCTGATGCCTAATAGCAGTCAGGGTGCCGTTGTCTAGCCTGTAGAGGTCCTTCCAGGGATATGCCTCCCCAGACCATCACTGACCCACCACCAAACCAGTCATGCTGAATGATGTTGCCGGCGGCATAACATTCTCCACGGCGTCTCCAGAGCCCGTCATGTCTGTCACATGTGCTCAGGTAAAACCTGCTCTCATCTGTGAAAAGCACAAGGCACTTGTGGCGGATCTGCCAATTCTGGTGTTCTGTGGCAAATGCCAATCGAACTCTACAGTGCTGGCCAGTGAGCACAGGGCCCACTACAGCCTTGTCCGGCTCTCCTACAGTAACTGCCTGTCTCCTGGAATCTCCAACATACTCTTAAGACTGTGCTGGGAAACACAGTAAACCTTGTGGCAATGGCACATATTGATGTGCCATCCTTCAGTAGTTGGACTACCTGTGCAACCTCTGTAGAGTCCAGGTACCGCACCATGGTACTGGTAGCGAAGCTGACCCAAGACAACTGCAAAACTAGTGAAAAATCTTTTGGAAAAGATGAGGGGGGACAAAATGTCAATGACCTCGTACCTTTAAACCATTCCTGTTTTGGGGGTGTCTCATTGTTGCTCCTCTACTGCACCTGTTGTTAATTTCATTAACACCAAAGCAGCTGAAACTGATTAACGGCCCTCCCTACTACTTAACTGACCAGATCAATATCCCTGAAGTTGAACTGAGTTGATGCTATACTCTGATTAAAAAGTGTTCCCTTTATTTTTTTGAGCAGTGTAGTAACGATACTGTATACATTATGTTAGGTAATCAGCATGCGTATTATTGTTATATTGGCACATGTAATAATGATATGCAATATAACAAAATTAACAAATCATTACGATTTGCATCCCAATATTTAGTCTTCCTTGAAAGTAATAGGTTGCAACAGACAATTGAGAAACTTGTGTCTACTATAAAACTAGAAAATACAGGCTACAGCTACAGTGACAATAAACATGTCTGTCTGTCCCAAAGATATCCAGGCTTAGCTGTGACATAATTTATTGTTGTCATAATAGATTATCATCATATTGCCCACCCATAGACACAATCATGGCTAATACATGCACACACCTCTTGTTCTTTCTTCTTCTGTATCTCCTGCTCATTCTCCCAGGCAGCTTTCAGTATTTCTTGGTGCTCTTCACACACAATGTAGCCATCAGTACTGAAACACATTAATCAAACAAATTAGACAACATGCCAAGGAAAAGCCGGCTGTTCACAGACTCTCTGTCAAATAAATCAAACAAATAACAATAGCATTCATGTCTACTGGTGCTCTGTCTTGCATACACTTACACTGCATGTGCGTATCCTCCGTGGTAATCAAAGCCTGTTACTGCAGTAGCACAGTCCAGGTCGAGTTTGCGAGCCACTCTGTGTAGGTTAGGCAAATGCAGGTGCACACACCCCACTGGCAACATACATGCTTTAAACATGTAAACATTTCCAAACTCGTTGCGTGGAACCTGCGTGAGAAAAACTGAACCATTACTACAGATCCAGAAGTAGATTTATAGAAAAAAACAAAAAACAAAACATAGACAGGTATGGGGTCAGAGCTGGGAAAAAATTATTCTGTGTGAGCTAATGACACATTTAAAATGTTTCAGACAAATTAACTTTAATAAAACATAAAGAACAAGGTAAAAGCAAAAAAAGCAGCTTCTAAATTGTCATTTCATTTATGGATGATACACCCATATCAACCGTGTGAAAAATGTATTACCCCCCTACATCTAATAACTGGTTGTGCCTATCTCAGTAGTAACAACGGTAATCAAACGTTTGTGAAAACCTGAGACGTCACTGTGAAGGAACTTTGCCGATTCTTCTTTTCAGAATTGTTTTAATTCAGCTATGAACTATGGAACATGGCATATGGTGTTGGCTTTTCACCAAACATTTGGGACCAGTATCCTCCAAAAAGTGACACATTAGTCAAAGGAATGCAACCCCTTTAAGGCTTGGTGTCATCTAGATGTTATTGTTACTATAGATGTTAATGTGTCTTTGTGTGGTTTTGTGCCTCACATGGAGGCCATTTTTGCCCAGCATCTTTCCTAATGTGGGATCAGGTGCTTTGAACAACTGAGGAAAGTGAGGCCTGCAGTTCTTCCAGCTGGGACATCCTGTTTGAGTTACTAATGCACTTGGAGCAATTTTTGTCATGTTCAGGTGTGGTACTGAACAGCAAGTCTCCGTCAATAAATAAAACCATTATTTAAAAACAAGCTTTCTTTAAATAATGCGTTTTTTACAGCACTGTAAAAACTCACCCTGCCATCGATGGCTAGAGGCGGCTGGTACTCCTCAGTTTGCCAATGACCAAAAAGGGCCAGGTCCTTGTAATCCTTCTGCTCAGACATCATCCTAGCTTTGCGTGAGCGGTTTGAAAAACCCTTCACCATCTGCAACAACAGGGGGCACAAAGTGATCTTGTCAAATTACATGTTTTGTTGATTTTAAGTGAAAAGATGAAAAATCCATCCTTTACAGGAAACAGATGTATATGTGATGGTTTACTGCTACATTTCTGTGCAGTCCTATGTCTCTGCAAACTGGGAAATACTAAACATAAAATGTGCCATAGATTTTGGACAGGACGCATGTTTTTATGTCCTTCCATTATTCATAACATGTTGATTCATTCAAATAAAGAGTGATTTATTTTCACTCAGAAAATTAACAGATTAAAAAACTGGCACAAAAAACAGAAGTATTGTTAGTTTTAAATACAAACTGAAAGGTAGCGTTTCTCCCCCAGATCTGACTTCACTAAAAAGACCTTCATACACAGAAGAGTGTTGCCTCCCACCTTGTAAGGCTCCTCTCCCAGCCGGACAGTGCGTGCTTCCTTTAACCAGGTGTCTCTGGAATGCAGCGTGTGGACACAATCCCTAAACATGCAACATACACATACACACACCAGATTAGTATGTCACAAAAAAACAGCATTTAGCAGCATCACTTTCACACTGTAAGGTTCTTATTGTTAGACTACATCTTACTTAACCTGATAAAACCTTCATGTGACGCTTTACTAGCTGCTAGGGAAGGCTACTAGTTTTCCTTCACAGATCAGGAAAACCGCTGGTGTGTTTGTACCTCATAGCTTCACTCGCTCACTCACTCACTTACTCATCTTCTAAGCCACTTATGCGCACACTGGTGCGCATAGGTACTGGAGTCTATGCCTTGCACTAATTGGCCGGAAGGCTGGAAATACCCTGGACAGACCACCAGTTCATCTCGGGGCACACATGCAGACATACACATTAACACATAAACACACATGCACTCTCACACCTTGGGGCAATTTAGCATCTTCAATTCATCTGACTGCATGTATTTGAACACCACAGGAAACCAGAGACCCTGGAAGAAACCCAGACATGGTGAAAACATGCAAACTCCACACAGAAGAGACCCTGGTTCCACACCTGGGAAATCGTACCCAGACCCTTCTTGCTGTGAGACGACAGTCTGCCTCACTCATGGCTTTATTCCTGCCTAAATGTCTGTAATAACTTTATTAACTGTGAGCACAAGAGGTAGATGGTAGGCTGGAGTAAACTGTGCAGTGTGAAAAAGACAAAGTCTAAGGAAACAGGAGTGTTCGCTGCATAGTGCTTTACCGTGAGTAGACAGCTTCTCCTCGGCAGTAGCCCAGGGTGGCCACAGTGCGGGGGTACAGCGCCTCGTACTTCAGCAGGTGTCTTTCCAGCACATACAGAGGGTGGTTTTTGTACTCCGATATGGATGTTGGCAGTGGCTTATCCAAAAGCTTATTCTTCAGCTGGGGTGGAGGAATAAGTGGGGGAAAGAGAGAGGCAAAGGATGAGACAAAATTGGAGATGGAAATGTACAATGTACTAAGCACTTATGAGAAAGTTCATTATAGTAAGTTTTGGAAATTTGGAGACCTCTGTTGTGGAAATGAGTAATTGCTTTGTATCAAGCTGGCTCGATTAAACACGCAATCGTGCTATTAAATATCATGCTAGAACTTCTTTCTGCGCTTGGTCCAACATGATCCTGCACAATACAAAGCCACCACCTCTGATGTGGACTATTATTTAAGGTTTTACAGTGTGACTTGCAGCCACACATTCTCATCATATTTCAGCAATAATGCAAACTTTTTTCAGTTTTAACAAAACAAATGTATGTATGTATGTATATGTATTTTAATGTCACATCAAACTATCAATATGAACTGTAATGTCGCATCCTATAGCTCATCTGAAAATATACAGATGTACTTATATTTAAAATACAGCCCAGCCTTAATATAAGTCTACTGGAAACCGCCAATTAACCATATGAGATATCATAGAAACTACCAGCAAACCGCTAGCAACCACCTGTGGTCCCACAGGAATAACCTAGCAACGCCCAACAATATAAACATTTGCACATTTTACAGTTTTACTATTAATGCATCTGTTTGCAGTTTATACCTCTTTGTCCTCTTGCCGTTCTCTTTCAGAATCTGGGCACTCGTAGAACTCTAAAGTCTCCTCCCACCACTCGGAGTCGATGCGTCGTCGCCGTGACGACGTAAGCCAAGTTGGGTCATACCTGGTGCTCAGGTCTTTCAGGTAGCCCTCGTTGTCCACTCCCACGACGTATGTAATGGGATGAGTGGCCTGATTGGTGCAGAGTTGCGGTTTCCCCACCCCTTGTACAACATCAACACACACCCACCGTTTCGACCCTTCTAAGTACACCTCTATCCACTCGTCATCACCTTTTCCCTGCCTTCGCCTCCCACGATACTTTTTTGATTTTTGTTCTTCCTTCTCCTCCTCCTCCTCGTCATCCTCGTCATAATCTTCATCATCATCATCATCATCATCCTCGTCTTTCTTTGCATGCTTGTTCCCACCGCTGGACCGCCGTGGAGCCCGGTCCTTGCCCTTTCCTTTGGTCTTTGAACGTCTTTTAGACCTCTTAGCTCTGACTTCTGAATCATCGCTCTCATCCTCACTGGTCAGCTGAAACTCATCCCCCTCACTAGCTTCCTCCCCCTCACTGCTGTCTTCTTTGTATGATACTTTTGATGCAACACTCCTCCTTTTGGTGTTTTTTGGCCTTTGCCCCCCAACTGTTTCTTTTGCTTTGTCTTCTTCCTCAGTTTCATTCTTTTTCTGTCTCTTTCCCCCCCTCTCCCGCTTTTCTCCAGCTGATGATCGTTTGGACCCAGGAGAGACTTTGGGCTTTGGTGGCTTTTTCTCATTTTCTTCACAATTGTCTTTGGCAGGAGGACTACTGGAGGTTTCAGCTTTATCCTAAAACAGAAACACATTCCAGCAGATCACATATATTAATAAAACAAAGTTTTATCTAAATTGCAGAACATACCAAACAGGCAGGTGTAATTCGAGATCTAATAAAGATGACACAGATGAAAAAGCCTGCATTTCTTTTTGCAAGTTGCTTCATTTGTAGCACTTACACTGTGGGGATTATAGTGTGGTGGATTTTCACTTTTTGATAGTCTGCACAATCAAAAGATTTTTGGCAAACTTGACACAGCACTGGTATAAATGGTGCTGGTATCAATATGAATTATTTATAATTACTGTTTGCTTGAACTCACACACAAACATCAAAGGATGTTTGCAGAACAGCAGCACAAACATTATGAAACTCACAATCTTGTTTGGTTAATCTTCCAGAAATCTGTGTCTAGCACTGTTGCCTCAAATGGTTATCCTCTGCCTAAATTGTGAAAAAGACCACCCTCGTTTATTTAATTTCCACAAAATGAAACATTATTCATGTTTCAGAGATATGTCTGATGAGACAACCAGTCACTATCAGAGTAACAGCTACTTTTTTTGCTTCAGATCTAAAAACAACCACAGGTGTTTCCATCCATCCATCCTTTCAATGTGAGAAGACAACTTTACATTACGGGTTTAAAAGGATGTGTAGCTGTCAAGAAGCCAGCATTGCAAATCAAGCTAAGCAGGTGCTTTATTTACTTTAGGACAACAGATTGACCACAAAGACCAGACTGGAGTCCAGACGCCAAAAAACACACACTAAATATGTAAAAATTATATTTATATTTAGATGCTGAGGCCTTCCTGCCTGACACCAAACAAAAATGAATACTTTGACTGGAAATGCTTCTAGTAAGGTTTGTGGTCTCTGACTTTTACACAGAAATGTAAATCGACAGGAAAATCATCAGGATGTGTTGTAACAACACAAAAACAAAAAGTCAGACAAATCCCTACCTTTTTAGTTGGTTGTTTGAACGGTACGGGTTGTAACGACAGAACCAACCGACAGAATAGCCGCAGTGACCGCAGCATCAGCAGGAACAGCTATAGAAAAGCAAGACATGATTTGCCTCCATGTGGGAACAACAGTGAACATCCAAGTGAACAATGGCCTAACAAGTAATGATGTGTCTGATGTACTGACAAAAGCATTTTGGCCTTCTGTAAACCAGAGCGAGTTTGCAGTTTTTACACTTCTATAAATGTCACAGGCCAAAAAGTTGAATGTCCACTCACATAGGTCATCTCTTGATGATCACGTGCCGACAGACTTCCCAAACGTCTTTCCAGCACCTCCCGCAGTACCACACCCTTCTCTTCAGGGAGCTCAGGGTTCAGTGTAAACGTCCCTCTAAACCTGAAAACCGCCAGCCCAATTAAAAGCATGCAGAGAGCACAGAGACGTCAGACACATGCAAAGCCACCAGGCAAGTTTACACCATGCAATAAGAGAACAGAACGGAAGTCTCACCACTTCAGAAGGCCTTCAAGGAAAACTGTGTTGACACGTTCCCCAACAACACTGGTGAAGTGGGCGGGCAGTAAGGACAGCCCAATGGCCAACAGGTCAGGCTCACAGCAGAGGTGGCTGCGAAACAGCCCGCTGGCCAATAAACACAGCAGGTGAACCTGTAAGACAGGGCATTGACAGCAATCTGATGAAATGACAAGCCAACCTGCCTTTATGCCAGATCATAATGCCAACCAATAAATGCCAGTCCAATATTCCAGTAGGAGGCTGCGGAAGCAGCAGTTATGAGAGTCAGAGCACAGCTGTGCATATAAAAAATGCATGCATTCAGACGCACAAACATGCACCCCCACCTTGTGTGTATCTTCCAGCAGCTCCTTGTTAAAGCGTTTCATCATTCGACGCAGGTAAGTCTTAAATTCAGCTTGCCGCTTCTCCCTGGCAACAGTTACCATGGTGTCATGCTTTCCGGCTGTCATTCAGTGGTCTCTACTGATTCAACTGGCTGACAGTTTGACAGGTAACGGTATCTGTCTAAGATATGTCATTCCGGTATGCCTAACTTCTACAGTTATAATGTTAGATGTTCAGAAAGTTACATGATATATATCAGAGCCAGTGCAATCACATCAATCTGAGTACGAGAGACAAGCCATTTATCAAGCTATCACATTATAGCAGCTTCACGTGCACACACTCACGTCCTCTGTCTCTTGTGCATGGCCTCGGCTGTCTCGATCTCAATCTCCACAGGCTGAGTAGGGACTGCAGGCTCTAGCTTGGTATCCACTGGTCCTAACGGGCCTGCCAGTTCTGAGAAAATGTGCAAGATAAAAATTTTCTCATTAAAGACAACTTGTAAGGAAGAGGAGAGTCAAAGGAAAAAGAGTCGTCATGATATATGATAAATTATGCTTTCCTGAGTATATCATGGATATCTACACTAAATAACTGCACATTTTATCACAAACTAAGCATGATAAGCCAATATGCAAAACAACAAATAAAAATTTTCATTCATAGTTTTTGATATCTGTTTTTTAATATGGCACTACTAGCACACTGTGTCTGTGTGGCGAGGTATCGCAAAGCATATGCACATGTGAAAAGTTCCCTGATGTATTTAAACCATATCAGGCACCCCAAAACAAAATAATTGAAAGAAAAAAACACACACAAACAACAGTTTTTTAAAACTAGTGTTTTGGTTATTCACCAACATAAACAGTGCTTGGAGGATGAGAACACTTGCATATCAAACAAAAAAGCTGCTGGTGTTCTTAGAACACTGGACTGACCACCCCAGAGGCCAGACCTCAATCTCTCAGCATGAATGTCTTTGGTATTACCCATTAAGGGTGACATTAAGAAAGCAACTGGAAAGAACGAAGACATTAAGAAACTAACAACAAAAAAATCAAATATCATATTTAGTTTCTAAGGCCTGCTGCGAAATTTACGGTTTTCAGCTTTTTGTAATTTGCACTTATTAGTCATTGAATTAAAAGTAAATAAGCTTTTGCACTGTACTGTATTATTAGTACAGTTTTAAATAAAACTGCTCTGTGTTCTTACAGCCCTGAGATCTCCATTATAATTAATCACAATAAAAAGTACACTTACACACACCCTTACCTTCCACTTCTTCCCACTCTTCATCACTCTCCTCGCTCTCGCCATCCTCTTCTCCTTTCTCTGCTTTCATATCGTTTAGTACAAGGCCCTCTGGAAACGTCACACCTGCATCCTCTCCAGAATCGCTCATGTCATCAGGTTCTTCTTTCACCAGCTCTCTGACCTGGAAGTATTTACTCGTCAGCCCGTCCGAGGGTTCGTCTGCCTTTTGTTTAGGGATGCACGATTATATCGAGATTTCATCGGTATTTACAGATAATTCCTTAAAAATGTGTTAGCGGAGGTCGGCATATGTTTAAATCAAGCTGATATTACAAACTGGTATTTAAGTACCTTGAGTACTGTGGAAGTTTGTCTACTGTGATACAATATCTGCATTTTATTCATTTTACTATTATACTTCTCCATACTGCTATTCCCATTAAATCTTTTTAAATAAAATGTTTTGTTAATTGGGGCCCACGTAACAGCTATGGCACATTTTTTATTTTATGCTTTATTGCTTACAATATGGTAATTATCATGCAAATTAAATTAAATCTGTGCACTAAAATCAGCAGCAAACAGTGATGTTTCAGTTTGTTACTAATTACATCAGTTACTGTGTTACAATTGCAAAAAAGTATTGCACTTCAGCACCAAGCCCACGTTTGTTACACTGCATCCATACCTTTTTTGAGGTCCGGCATCTGGCCTTTGAGTTCCTGGTGACAGTTTTGGCTCCAGTGCTGTTTTCTGATAAAACAAATAATGTAGAAATAAAAACTTTAAAATGTTTAAGTGGCCACTGCATATTGGACTGAGTGATATACTGTCAATTCTGATTTATAAGCATATCATGATTACATATACCAGCACCTCAACAGTATATCATGGTTACATTCTATATTTAAGTCAAAATGACCCACACTGAAAACAATAGCTGTCTGCAAAGGTATTCTGTTTTTAATCTCCATCAACTTTTTGATATTATGAAATTAAAACACACTGAAACAGTACTGAAACAGTACTGCTGACAACTGAAGTCTTGAAATTCCAAACATTTTGTATGGGACACAATGAGATACGTATGGACTTGCCATATCAAGCAATTAAACGTTCTTAGAATTAAAAGTTTGGATAAAAATAATTAGATACAAAATGATAATGAAAAACAACTGAATGTAGTGAATGGACTAACCCTTAAACCAAGACTAGTTAATAGAAAAGTCTTTACTTAAAAACTCTAATGAAGTTAGCAGAGGTGTTATTTTGACACCCTTTCAGTAAAACATATCACTATACAAGACATATGACCCAAAGATATCTGGGAGAGTCATAAACAGCACCTATGAGCACTTTGTGGAACATGTCATGTAATTTTGTTAAGTAATTTCCTTTGATTTATTTTTAATCACACTCCAACTGGTCAATTTGACCCTTACACTAGAAACCATACACCAGTTATTGACAATACAGATGCACAAGAGCAGCCATGCAAAGTCCCCCAGCTGCAAGCTGCAACTATATCCTCCTTCTTCTCCTTCTCCTCCACTCATGCAGCACAATGAAACATTACGTAATCATTGCCAACCATGGTAAACTGAGTTTTATCTTGAATATTCATCATTTTTGTGCTAATTACTTTGAAACACAGACTACGGTAGCCAGTACAGACCTACAACAGTAGAATCACTTTTCCTATCGAAATAAAATGTATGCATTTCTAGACCCTGTCTACATCTAAGAAAAACATGTCAACAGCTTCAGAATAAAAAAAGTTTAATTTAAGGAAAAAACATACATTTGATTAACTGGTAGCTAACAAGTGACAATAGTTATTTCTTTATATAAACCAAGTAAGGGGCCGTCTTTAAAAATGTACCACTCAAACCACTCCTACACTTGTCTAGGGCTGAATAACCCTGTATCCTAAAACCAGCTGTACAACGTGTAAACAGGTGGCATCGATCATGCACAACTTTCGCCTCTTTAATGTAATACAAAACATACTTATTCATTTACACAAATATAGTTAAATAACTTTAAATTGAATTAAATCAATTGCATTTCAGTCACAGTAAATGTTAAATTAACTACAAAGCTACTGATAAAGCTGCTTAAATTTAATATACAATAAGGTGACACAGCTGTTGTATTGTTTATGCTATTGAAGATCAGGGAACATCTAAAAGCTGTGCATGATTATTGACATCTTGTCGCGCCACAGAGATTTATTAGTCTTTTGGTGTCTGGCTACCTTAGTGCGTTCAAAAGTTATCAGAGCAGAAAAACTGTAAGACGAATACTGAACATGAACTAGCCTAACCGTGTTCTCACCCACCTATGATATGACTTCATGTTTATGACTACTAGCATGGAGCAAAGTGCCACACTAACAGAATCAGCCATGTGGGGCAGGTAGCTGCAGTGTATGCTGCTCTATTATAAGGGTCTTGGTGTTTGATGGTGATGGTCTGTAGTAGCAGCTACTGTCTACCTTTGATCTTCGGTGTTTTGGGAGCTTTTGAAGCTCCGCTCTTCTTCGCAACCTGCTTCAGTTTCTTTGTTGTGTTCTTCTTCTCAGTGGCAGCATCTGCTGTGCTTTTATGCCTAGCCATGCTGCCCGACCTGCAGTCCGCCGCAGTTCCGCCGTGTACACACTTCTTCAGCTGTCCGGTGTGGTTGAAGAGAAGGCCCTGGATCACTGCATGTGGAGCTGCTTGTGTAATCCCATTCACACCTCGCAGTTACTTAACAAGGCACCCGCCATCGTTTCATAACACTGAAAGGCGCTGCAACCCTGAAACTGGGGCTCTCTGCAGACGTCACATCCACTTCCTACCAACAATTGTCACTAGTAGCCTAGACGCCGCTCCGACCGCCAGAGGGCAGTGTTGCACAACACACAATCCTAGATCCTGGTAACGTAGTGGTCCGCACAGTTCCATGTGTTTCCTGGCCTCAACACTCAAACAGTTTATAAAGAACCTGATGTGTTGGGTAAGAGAATACTACGATCCAGGACTCTACACTCAATAACACACTCATTTCAACACAAATATATATATTTTAATTAATATAAGATAATTACTACTACATAAGTATAGGAACAATACAGTAATAATAAAAGTAACACCAGTGTCTAATAAAGAAAACACAATAATGTTTAGCAAAAATAAGCCAAGTTAAAAATTGAATAAAAGTCATTTATGTATGATTTGAAAATATAATATTGAACATAATATTAAGTTATAATATTATTATAATATATAAGTATACTGAGCATGCAACTGGTGTTATTATTCAGTGGTCTTTCCTACAGAGGGATGAGGAGTTATACAGACTGGCAGTAGCTACTGGTAGAAAAGAACTCCTGTGATGTTCTGTAGTGCGGATTGGTGGTCTCAATCTATTTCTGCAGGTGTTCTGATATGGTTTACTGTGGTGTGTGGGGTATGAGAAGAAGTGTCCATGATACTAAGGAGTTTACCAGGATCCTTCTCTCCACCACCTCCATCAAACCTCCAGTTCCATGCCCAGAACATAACCTGCTTTCCTAATGAGCTTTTTTAAGCTATTAGCATCGATTGTCGCCCACTGAGTGATAAAATGTGCAGCTTGGTTCTGTAGATGTTAAAATATTTGTGTCTCCTGAGTAAATACACTGACGTTTCTTGTACAGTGCCTCTGTATTTTTAGTCCAGTTCAGCTTATGGTCTATGTAAACACCCGGTATTCATATTTCTCTACCATATCCACCTCATTTCCTTTAATGATGACTGGATTCAGTAAGGCCTTCCACTTTATGAAATCCACCACTAAATTATTTTTATAATGTTAAGTTGCAATCAATTTTAGCTCACCTACAGTGTGTGAGTGGCGTGAGTAACGTTATTAGGGGAACACAACTGTATGCAGGTAAACTCGAGGTGTGGTGTGACTAGGGCTGTAATTAGGTATACAGGCATGAGTTTTGGGGAGCTTTTATGAGCACAATTCAATTCAATTCAATTCAACTTTATTGTCACTACACCAATAGCATATACATATGTGCAAAGACAAATAGACAAATAAACAACATGTGCAATGTGTAAATAAGTCTGTAGTTACTGTCTGACTTATCTTCATCATCATGAACCAAGTTATACCATGTTTCTGTTGGTTGGATGAAGTTCGCTTTCCAGTTCACTTTCTGAAAATATTAAATAATTGAACACATTTATAGGGGATAAGCCTAAATATGACCCAAACACGTCACTTGACCCAATTTTTGTATATAGGTAGACGTGCCTGCAGTAATACAATATTGCAGTATTAAAATTCAATGGCTGAGATATAAACAATATTATTTAGAGTGGCTTATGTGAAATGGTTTATGTACCTATTTTGAATTTTAATAAGTAACGTTGACGATGGTAGAATAGGTAGAATTGGGGATGACTTTGCCCTAGAACACCCATCTTGTATCCCTCCACCATGATAGACTTAAATAAGTGAATGTTTTGGGCCAAAACTTCTTAATAAAATGATCATAAAACAATGTCTCAGGCATCAGGCTGAATATTCATAAACATGGCATATAATAACCTTATGTGATGGAGCTTTTAGAGGCATTAAACTACTTAGACATCTGGTTCCCACTACCACCACCAGGAACCATTCTGACTCTGCAAGTTTCTCTAGAGCGGAGCAGTTCACATCAAGCCAGCCTGAATGATTTAGCTGACATTTTAAACTTTTAATTATGCAGACAGTGAAAAATCGATGGGAGTTCCCCTTTAGGTCAGATATCAGTAGTTTAAGAAGGCTGCATTGTAAATACGTTATACCTGCCCCGCCTGCTTGAAGTCTTTTTTGCACACCAATGCAGCTGCTTCAGACAGCATTTTATGAAATAAACAATTGCTAACACAGCATAACCGGGAACGCATTTTCCCAATTATGAATCATGATGACTCAGGGAGAACTTATCCAGCTTCTTGAAATGATTAGATCTAACATGGCACTGATTTATAGCCCACTAGTGCCAGTGGCAGAGTGCACTTCAACCTGTACTTTATTATCTGACATGATGGTAGATGTACATGTCTTAGAAAGTAAGGTGTTAATACCGAATACAGTGTTAAAAGGAAGAAGACAGAAAGAGAAACAGACAGCAATAATCATATACCATATAAGAATGATCATATATCAGAGTGCATCCAAATAACTTTATTTTTCAGGCTGATATTACTGTTGTGACTTTATTAATATGCAGATACTCTGGATTTAAAATACACCTGTTCACATGCACCTGTTTTTGGCTCAGGCCATCAGACTGATTCACAGTTAATGAAACACCCTGATTGCTTCACACGAAATGGACAAAAGGCCGGCATGTGACTAAATGATCTAACTCTAAAGAGCATGAGGTCTGACCAGGTTGTATTCTCTTAGTTTACTTTATTATTCTATTCATTTAGGTGTGCTGTCCCAGAATTGAGAAGCATTTTACTGCCAATGTACTTAGCGGCAGAGTGTACAGGTTGTGTGAAAGTACTGTGAATATTTGTCACTGCATGGTAACCGGCGAGAACACCAGGTTCCGTTGTACCACCAGTTTAAAAACAGAATCCTTGTTTGCAACCCTAAAATGAAGGCTTGCTGCAGATCAGGGCAATAAGGGATAGACAGGCGTTACACAGAGTAGAAAGTAGAATAAAATAGTTTGTTACTATAGTATACTTGTTGTATAAACTGTAATTAATTTAGACAAAGGAAGCTAAATCATTAGGTATCTCTGGTGACATGCACCACACATTACAAGTGACAGTGTAAGGAATTAAATATTAAAACATGAAACATGCACTAGTTTCATTTGCTTGCATGGCATCTGCTTTTAGCCAAGAAAACCACCCTGAGGTTTACATCTTCATCTATCTTTGGTAACCCTGCAAATTCACTAATTCTTGTCAGATGTATTTTCTGAATCACAATGCCTAAACACAGCAGGAATGAGCTGGTAACTTATCCCTGTTTCTGGGGCATAAAGAACGACATGAAAGTCTCTGTTTGTTATCAGATGACATTTTATTATTTATTAACTTCCATGCAGTCAGAAGAACCCATTACTCTGAAATAGCTCTTCTTAAAAGGCCGGTGGGTGAATGAATATCATAAGCTATGTGCAAATAAAAACGCCTTCGGAAATGCTTGATTGTGGCTTTAAAGCTCTGAGTGATGGCTCTCTGCCTGTGTTAACCTGGCTCTTGCAGACATGAATCAGCTCACTGCAGGTCCGCTTTAATGAGCACAAGGCTGCACCTTTACTCATTAAAGTTCAGCAACTGAGGTCTATTAGAATTGTGTGTGTGTGTGTGTGTGTGTGTACCTGGTGCCGCTGATGCAAATGAACAGCTGTCTTTGCGCCGCTCCGCAGCAGATGTCCAGCTCGGAAAGAGAGAGAGAGCGCGTGCATGCACTTGTGTGCGTGTGTGTGTGTACGTATTACTTCAGAGAGCTGTCTGTAAACTCGATTGGCAGCACAGTTTCAAACAGTCTCCCTGCAGCAAGAAGGGCTCGCTGGGCATCTGTGCCCGGACCCGTGCCAGCACAAGTATGTGTGTGCCAGCACAAAGATGTGTGTTTGTGTGTGTGCCTTATAGTTGACAGGTGAGGACAGTTGTTTGGCACCAGCACCACTGCCCTCCACTCCGCCTGGTCTCCATGACGACATGGGCCCCCAGCCCTGCATGGCTTCCATCCCTATATGAAACTCACAACAGTCAGATAGGAATAAAAAGCCATATAGGACAGCGGGCAGAGCAAACAGGACAAAAGGCAGCAGCCACACATGAAATGTAGGTTGGTTTAAACAGGTCCTCATAAACTTTAAATGGTCACCTTGTCTCCCTGGTTTCAACAAACGTTTGAGAAAAGTTTAAGATAGTCTGGTCTATCCGAGTCAGACACATAACTGAGAGGTCAGGCTGGTTTATCCTGGTGTAGTGGTATATTTTGATACTGCTAGTCTTGGTTGTGGGGATATTCTATTCTAGTCTAGCTGGCTGTCATGAACTCAGCCAGACTCATTTATTACAGTCCAGGTAGCCTTGCTTAACTCATCTAGAAGGTTAGCTAGAACTCAGCTAAATTAGGCCAGACTACCCTAGTTCTACCAGCCATGATAGGCTAGATTATCCTGGTCCTGCCAGCCTTGATATGGTCAGATAAAAGGTTAGGCTAGATCACCCTAGTTCTGCCAGCCACGATGGGCTGGATTATCCTAGTCCTGACAGCACTGATAAAGTCAGATACAAGGTTATCCTAGTTCTGCCAGCTGTGATAGGCTAGATTATCCTGGTCCTGCCAGCCTTGATATGGTCAGATAAAGGGTTATGATAGATTTATCTAGTTCTGCCAGCCAAGACTGGCTAGATTACCCTAGTTCTGCAAACCATGATATGACAGATTGACTGTCCCAGTCATCATAAAGTCAGATATAGGTTAGGCTAGATTAGTTTAGTACTGCCGGAAATTATAGGATAGATTATCCTAGTCCTGGCTGCCTCAATAAACTCAGATAAGAGGTTAGCCTAGATCATCATAATCCTGTCACCCTAGATAAATTCAGATAATAGGTTAGGCTAGATTATGCCAGTCCTGCTAGCCATGATAACATCAGATAAGAGGCTAGAAATTTAAGAGGGTAGGCTTATAAACCATCCAATAAACCAGTGTTATTTCAAGATAAAAGTTACAGTGACTGAAGAAGTCAGCACAGCATTTCTGCCTTAATAAACCACACCCCTATTGCACATCTGGGCGATTATTTCCAGTGGAAGAAGTGCACTTTAAAGTGAATTAACGAGCCAGTGCCACAGTTTTATGTTTTTCTTAATCGATGTGATGGAAGAAACAGCTCCACTCGCACTTGTTCCCCTGCAGTGTGACCCTCAGTCTAGGCCATATTCATTAACCTGGCTAAGCGACATTGTAGCGCCCCTAGCGGAGCGGTTTGGTACCGCAACGCCGCCGTAGTTGCATGGACAGAGATGGTCAGGACGATCTCACCTGCTTTTCCCCCGCCATACTCACCGCCACCAAGGGTGCCCTGACCGCTGCTCAGGGCAGCAATAACGTCCTTCATCTCTGTTTAAAAAAACTCTGCACCATCTAAAGGACGCCATGCGGGGATCTGGTGATAAAAGACACACGGACATACAGCGGGTAAAACCTGAATACACATCAAACACACTAATGTAAAAGCAACACTCTACATTCCGACATCACATAACGGAGTGTGCGTCTTCATTGCACGTGCAGACAGTGGGACAGTACCTGTTGTCCGCCGTTAGCGGAAGAAAGGATCCTATTTCAGCCTGAAACCGGCGCCGTCTGTTGTCCGGTGCGTCTCGCCGGTCCGTTCAGCGCAACAGGAGGCAAGGAATGCACGAGAGAAACGCAGAAAAAGGAGGTTTTGAAGGAGACAAACTGTACTTGATGAGGTTAACCTATAGCCTGCTTTCTGTGGAGCTGGTGAATAAAAAAAAACTTGCAGCGCGCGAGAGGTCCGCGTGCCCATGCCGGTGCTAGAGTCACAAAAATCTCCAACTGCGCAACGACGTTCTTCAAGCGCCGGGACCGGCGGGTCCGCGCGCGCCGCGTGTGTTATAGTGGAGGGCGCGTGCAGCGCGTGGTTCGGGAGGACACGGTCCCTAGAAGCAAACAGAAGCTGTAGAAAGTTGGCGGTGAGAAACGGAGGAAAGGTGGATTCGCGCTGCTGCTCGTCCGACAAGTGCCGGGGTTTGGAGCGGTGCTGCGCATCTGCGCGCGTGCGTGCGTCCGTCCCTCGGGTTGGGTAGGTGGTGGAGGCGGTGGGGGGAGAAAGGCTAGAACCCCCTCCCCATTTCCTCCTCCTCCTCCCTCGACGCCTTCGGGACAGCCAATGGCGGGCGGGCACAAACAAGGCAGAGAAGACGACGTTACCTGAGCGCGAGACGGAGCTCCTCTCTTTCGCGCGCGCGGCTGTTGTACGGGGTTTCTAGCAACCTCTCTTCGCGTTCACACACAGACACAATCAGTCACGCGGGGACGAGTAGGCACAGGCAAAGGAAGGACGTGAAAGAGCCCTTAAATATGCAGGCGGTGTGTGCGCGCGTGTGTAGGTGTATGCGCACGTGCACGTGGACTCTTCATTCACACTATACACTGAGCGCTTTTATATACGGCTAAACGCGTGTGTGTGTGTGTGCGTGTGTGTGTTTGTGTGTGTGTATGTGTGTGTTTAGTGCTTTGTGGGGACCAGATTTCAAACAGGAAAACGACTCTGAAATTTTGAAATGTAGGGACACTAGTTTGGTCCCTATGTGGGAAATGTGTTTTATAAGTTTTAATTTGAAATACTAAAAACTAATTTTAAAGGGAAATTCCAAGAATTTCAAAAATCTTTTCAATTTTTTTTTTTTCAAAATTAAATTATGAAGATGAGTGATTTGACAGATAACTTTACTTTGACAGGTGCCACACTGTTTTGAGGTTTCGGCAGAAAAATATTAAGTGCATCTTACATTTACATATGGAGTTTTAGGCTAAACAGTATCAAAATAATATTTAATGTTTGTAGATTTAGCACTAAAGTTTTAAGGTTTGTGCATTCTGATTGTTTTGAAATTCTAATGTTCATAGGAGTTTTGGAAGGTATACTGTTAACTACAGAGATGGGAAAAATCACTCCCTTTTACTCACTTAGCTTTGTCGCATGGGGTGCTTGAGCCTTTCGCAGTGGTCATTGGGCGGAAGGCAGGAAGCACCCTGGACAGGTCACCAGTGCATCACAGGGCAGACACAAACATTTACACCTAGGCGCAATTTAATATCTTTAACACACCAGACTGGGTGTTTGTACTGTGGAAAAACCCACAGTAAACTAGAACACCTAGAGGAAATCAAGACACGGGGAGAACATGCAAACTCCACAAATAAAGGACCCAGTTTGCCTGACTGGGGAATCACACTCAGTTCGCCCAACTGGGGAATCATACCCAGTTTGCCCGACTGGGGAACATACCCAGGCCCTTCTTGCTGTGCCACTGCTCCACCATGCTTCCAAGGATAAAACAATGCCAAAAAATGATTATGGCTAAAAATGGCACTAGTGTTGCCCAAAATGTACGATTTGTATGCAGGATTACATTTAAACATGGTTTATTATTTAAAAGCAGAATATTTAAAACAATAGGTTTTTGTGTAGGATGAGTACAACAGTGGAGGCTGCCTCAGATGAGCTAGCAGACTAAAGGAGACTCGTCATGTTCTACAGTGGTTTTGTTCCTCTTCAGTGGATGATGTACCAACATGTTAGTGTGTCAGAAAATATTTATGTTTAAAAGGTTTCTAGATGTATCATCTGTCTATATAGTCGAGATGTAAAATATAGGTGGTCCTTTGGGGTCTGCTAAATAACCCCTTGGACTCCCAGAAATTCTAGTTCTAATTCTAGAAGTTCTAGGGGGTCCCTGAAAAAAAAAATATGATGTCTTATTTTCAAATAGCAGTTTGGTTCTTGCAGTACAAAAAAACTGCTGGCACTAAAGCTAGCATTAGTGCCGCTATAGCAAATGGGTTAGCAGCCAGTCAGTGCAGGAGTAGCCAGTTGAATATGGGACCAGCAAAATACCAGGGGGTATTTCGACACCCTGTATATCGTGATAAGACCTGTGCTATCTGTGCTGTCTTAGTTACGTCTTTAATAACATATCCACAGCATCAAACTCCTGTTTCAGGGAAGCAAAGTATAGCATAACACGTGACAAATATGAGCAAAGTGTCCATGTCTTTTAAAGTCAATCAGCCATTGTTGGACGGTATATTTCCTTCGTCTTCCCATGATGAAACATGATAAATAACCAAATAGTCATTTCTGTATTTGAATGATGACACATTGTCAGATCCTGTCTAGGCTAGCCCCTGTTCATCTGCGTTTTCTCTGGTTTTTGATTTCTGTTTTTCCCTTGTCATTTCCATGTGCCTTTTGTTGTCCTGTGCCATGTGCTTTTGCTTGTTTTGGTTATTGCTCCTCCAGTCTCCGGCCCCTTGTCAGGCCCCTCACCTGTCCCTAGTTTGTAGCTTCACCCCTCCCCAGGTGTTTCTCGGTAGTCCTTGCTGTTTTATACTGCCTGTGGTTCGCTTTGTTCTTGCTTGGTGTTTTGTCCGCTTGTCAAAAGAGTCATGTCAAGCCATACCATGTGGTGGAACAAAGACATCTTTTACCATCATCAACATCATATCCTGAAAATGTATACATTCACTGGTCATTGGACAGTAAAGAAAAACATGACTGTGTTTGTGTTGTAGACTTCATGACCACTGTTTCCTTTTATCACCACTGTAATTTGATTAGTTATGTTTCTCTACAATGCAGCATTTCACATTGAACCACTCTGAATGATTTAAAATTTACATATTAGTGTTGCATTATGCAGAAAAACTAAGGGAATTTCTCTTTAAGGTTGGATTTGTTTGTGGTCAATATGAATTCCCCACAAAGATAGGAATACAAACTTCTAATTAACTCAAAACTTTTTTGTACTTTGCCAGGCGCCCATTCCACGTGGTTGTCCTAACAACACAGATTGAAAGGCAGAACCCTCAAGACAAAAGGCGGCTATCTGCAGCTAGAAGGAGGAAAAGCAAACTACTCCAGGGCTGTTCGAAGAGTGAAGGGTCCCTGGGCTCCTCACTGCATTCCTCAGCGTTTCCTCGCGCCCCTACACCTCACGTCACGCTGGAGAGGGGGGACGGTACAGTCCCCAAAGCACCGGCTTTATTTTCTGCAAGCACTAGTACAGCCATTTAAAGCAAATGTCAGTGATGTCATCCTTATATCTGCCTCCTTTGTTTGGGTGGTTTTGTATTGTGCCAACTGAAAATAATTGTTTGGACTCATAAAGGGAACTATGGAGGAGGCCATGCTGGCTTTGTTAGTCATTTTTAGAACTTGAAAAGGAGAAAAAAAACGCTGATTGTCTCTATGGGCTTGAATGAGGAGGATTCTGTCAGCGTCTTATTACACCAGGCTACCTGTTCTCTAAAGTGGGCACAATCTAAATCCAGGGGTCACTGCTTTAATCGTTTTACACCCTGTTCATGGGATTAAAACCTTTGACGTTGTGTGCGGAGCGGTGTGCATGCTTCAGGCGAGGAAGAATCATTAGGGCTGCGTTGTGACCGATAGTCTGCCCTGAGGCTGTGAATGTGTGTGTGTGTTTGCAGACACATCAGCATTTCAGACACGGACACACACCCGCTAAGGAGCTCTCTGGGGGTCTCTATCAAGTCGACAGGCCATCCGATGTGACCAGTGAAATGAAAATTATTGCTGTTACTTGAAAAACATTGTCACCTGCGTCTAGTGACCATGAAAAATGAACTGATGGAGAATGCTAAAACAGGTGTCCAGAGTTTTGTACACTCCTTCAGAACACTGGACAAAAGAACCAATATTCTTCAAACTGGAAAAATGCTCGCAGGATCTATCCACTTTATCGACATCATCAGCAGAAACATCTTATATTGACACATGCGGCAGGTTCCTTTTGGGCTACCTCTTCTCACGAAGACGAAAGTGCATAAGTAGCACACCTGCGTGCCCGCAATCATCAGACATCTCAGTTTGTTGAAACCACCAAGGGGCTAAAGAGAAATCCTTAATAAACCCTTCCGTGATTCTGCTCCTCTGCAGTCCAAAGAGACATGGTGTACCAAAAATTCCTACCAGAAATCTTGCTCAGCATTAGTATCATTATAAAACAAATTTGGTATTTTAGTCAGAGAAAGAGCAGATTCTGCTGAATAAAATTTGAAGCTGTTGAAGGACCCAGTGGTGTAACTACCAGCAATACCTGTGACAACTGGACCCCCAAGACATCTTTATTTGGACTCCCAGGACAACGTCATGCATCTTTATGTAAGCCATACCCACAGACTCAAAAAGACATCCGGCTCAGT
Source organism: Prochilodus magdalenae (assembly GCA_024036415.1). Lineage (NCBI taxonomy): Eukaryota > Metazoa > Chordata > Actinopteri > Characiformes > Prochilodontidae > Prochilodus > Prochilodus magdalenae. Next base: position 254,661 of record JAMWET010007157.1, read on the forward strand.
GTTCAGGTTCAAAATGCAAATCAACATTACACTGATAAATGTAAAGTGATAATAACAGAAGACTTTCACCATTTTTCGCTCAGATTTATCCACTTATGGGGGTCAGAGATGTATCCAAGTCCATCAGTGTTGCATTAAATGACCTGTAATATGGAAAACAGGCTTAAGGTTTCAAAATATACAGCTCACTCCCCAGTGTATGTGGTCCACATGTGGAATCTAAGCTCCAAAAACTGCCTGTTGTGAAAACTTTGTTTGGGGGATGTCAGGAAAAACAATAAGTCTGTATGTTCAGACTACAATAGTTTAACTTCACCATTTTACCTTTGAAGTTACAAGGAGTGGTTCAGCCTGGACTGCTTTATACAGGCACCATACAGGGCACTCAATCAGGCATGGTAACAGAACAGTGTGTTTCATTACTACAATAATAATTCAGTCTTTAGCACGTATTGCCCAACTAATTCCACTCTCACTGTTAATTTAATGACATATCAATAATATCAATAATATAACAATTTTTTTTGCTGCAGGTATAGCTATAAAATGACTCCACTACATTAGACATTATGGGTTTCAGCTAATTAGTAGGAAACTGTGAAAAACAGAGCTGCGGATGATTCCATAATGGCGGAGAAACTATGTAACTATGGAACTACGAATGAAGTTATAACATACCGCCATATTTAAAATGTGGTGATCGTGTAATAACTTCTAGATGTTCCCAACTTAAATGCTGGTGTTATTTTTAAATGGCAGTGTGATGTTTTCGTGGTGCCCATAGGTGAGCATAAAGAGAGCGTCAATCTTGATTTTAGTCCTTTCTTTCGTTGAATATTCCTAATGTTATTTTCGGATGAGGAGAGGAAGGCCTATCCAAGTCACATAGTTTAGTGGTTAGCAATCCAATGACTTATCTTAGAACTAATGGCTAATCTAAATAACCAAACTGATGGGATGTTTTTGCACGGAATTGTCTGAGAATGATTTGAACACTCTTGGTCTAAGTAGTCTGATGGAAATGAGACAAAAGAGAGAAAAAGCCCTATGAAGCATCGCTTCTTATCATAATTCAGCACTAGCCTTCAACAACACACAAACAGTCTGAGAGAGAGGGAACGCAAAGCCCCCTGACTGATTGGAGTTGGCCACAGTGGGAGAGCCAGTTTTAGACTCAGCGCGGCTTTCATGGCTGCACCTGTGTGTATGTGTGTGTGTACTGGGGAGGGGGGGATTGGTTGAAATGAGTGGCCGGCCGCTCCGATGTGGGGAACAAAAAGAGAGAGGAGAAAAACGTGCACGTCATCTGGTCTGCAGTGAGGCACCATGGCAGAATTCCCCGATCAGCTCTACGCCTGCCGCTCCAGCACAAGGCCACAATGAGGCGCGGAATCAAGCGGGATTTAGCCAACAAAAAGCCTGCAGCCACCAAACACACGCACACACAGGTAGCCAAATACACGCATACACACTCATTCCAGAATTACTGATTCAGCAGCTGGACCCGTTGTGGTGGGTAAGTGTACACATGCCAACACACGCACACATATCCATGATATACAAACATCGATGGAACAGTGGTAAAAACGAGGATGTACTAGACAGACATTTGAAGTTTGTAAAAGATACAGACATCATATGTCTGTTTAAAGCTTATATCAGACACATCAAACATATCATACCCTGAATATAAAAATTTTACAGTAACCTTTTCAGTAGAGGTCTGAAAAAGAGCTCATGTTCACTGACGTTGACTTATCTGTGACGTAAAGACTTCCTAAAGGGCTTATATAGTGATGCTTCTGACAACATCGGTCCTCTGAAAATCAAAATGAGATTCTACTGTCAGACTATAAGTATGTTAGTGGTAAATCTGACATGTTAGTCTTTCTGTTAAGATCCTGAAGCCCTAAGCAACAGTAGTGCTCGGAGAGTTTAAATAAATATAATTCCATATAAAAAATCAACAACAAATTACAGATATATACTTCAATCTAGAGAATTCATTAGTCCTTCTTTAAAGGCTAGGAAGGCCCTGAGGGATTTTTGCATATATTCATGCAAACTAAAAACAAACATGGGCACACAGAATCACAGCAATACATAAACCTGATTGCCCCACCTGCCCCCCGCCCACCCCCAACCCACACACAAACACAAACACACAGCAAATATGTACCAGCATCATGGCTGTTCACATCAAATACGTTATTATTGCATTAATATTCATCACCTGAATGTTTGGATAATACGGGTGCGTACTTTCTGGTGAATGTTTGTCAGACCTGTTGACATACCAGATATGAGAATAAATTAGTCAATTTAAGATTTCAATCTGAGTTGTTTTTCATACAAATAACCCATATCCTATTTCCATATTCTACTGAAAACTCCACATACTTCAGCACATATTTACCTATAATGCTACTTTTTAAAATAGATTTAAAGCATAGTTATTTTACCTTTAGGTGAGTTACTAATAAAGTATACGTAGATCCTAAAAAATAGCTGATATTTCCTTGTAATGTTTTAGTAATGGTATTGCAGCTAATTTTATTTCTGTGAGTGCCTGTTAGATAGCAAAGTTACCTAAGCTTAGCTCTATCTATCTGTCGATTATTACCACCACGTGGGTTGGGAGAATATTGCTGCCGTCAAAATAAAACCTTTTCTTTTCTTGGCGTTCACTTGAACATGACTTGTCGTGTGGCTCCATTGACTTACATTAAACGTAATGTTTTTCCTCTCCCCTGTACAGTCAGCATTCTGGAGATAGTAGTTTTGTTCCGACAGCACAGATATATTTGACAAAATTAACTGAACAAATCCATGCAAAGAGTAAGGTGCAGGCATAGGTCAGGAAACCTGTGTTTATCTACGTTAATAACTACCAGCAAAAACTCACTTACTGTCAACAGAAGAGCTTAAAACCATTTTAATAACAGGTCTTTTGTACAGTACAGTGTCTTTTGTACAGTACTCTCTTTACCTTGGCTGTGCTGCCTACACCCAGAAGGCCTTTGATAGGCAGAAAATATCAACAGGTATGAAAGTTAACACTATCATTAGCACTTCAGTACGGCCATCTGCGTGGGTATCTTGGTATGCCCTTCATTGTGTTATTGTCTGACTGTGTACATCCCTCTGGGCAGGAGAAGTAGATGCATGACCGCTTGTCCTGTTATTGTAACATTTCTGGTTCTGTGTATATGATATGTACATTTACAATACTTGCAATACTTGGTGCAAGTTTAAAGAACTACAACTGGTATGTTCCCAAGCTATCCCCTGAGGTAATAGTTTGGGAGGTAATCAGTTTTAATGCATCTATCCTAGGACATTTGGTATGTCAGTGTAGTACCAGATAATTTAGCTTGTTTTTTAGAAATAGGGCTTGAAACAAGCAAAATGATCTGCCAGTATGGTAAGTTATAAGCAATTATGTTAATAAATAATCCCATTACATCTTGAAGGAAGTAATTAGTAACTTGTAGTGAATATTTTGTAACGTAATTGCTACAATACTGGAGCTATTTATACATTAACACTAGCGTTAGCTATGTTCTGCGACTCCTACACAAAAAACTAAGTTACCTTCAGAAAAGCACTGACAAACTCTCAGTGACTTTCTCATAACACATAGACAATCACACCATAGAATCTCATGTATATCAAGCAGGTTATTGCTTCGTTGCTCTATTAACACCAGTCTCACTGTGTCATCGCTTAATAACACAGAATATTGTATTATGTTCCAGTATATGGTATTCCGGTGACCAGGGGTGGGGCTGTATTGAAATGACTGAACATAATAACCACAACTGCAAGTAACAGTTCCCTTTTTTACAATGTATATAGCTATATTAAAAATACAATTTAGAAATGTGTTCTGTAACATCAACACACATAATATTTCTATTTTGTATGGGGCCCTTGGCTCACTGGGCAGTAGGCGACTGCTTAGCTTTACGTAGTGTAAAGACTGTCTCTGCTCACAACAGAACTACTGCAGGGATAAACTGATGAGCGACAAATGAACAAAAGCAGTATATACACAGTCAAGTCACAATTTTTAGACCACTTGCCAATATCCAGAGTAACCACCGTGTGCAGCATTAACAGCAGCTAGACAGGCTAAGTGTGACTCTATAAGATCCTGGTAGGTTGTCACAGGTATCTGGAGCCATGCTGACTGCAGTGCATCAGCATGTATGGGTGTATGTCATCTGTAAAATGCCTATAGCACACCTTGTATTGACATCAAACCAGCTCATGACAAATGACTTTCCTCAAGAGCCACATGCTGCCGCCATCGAAATAGGAAGTGGTCATAGTAACATGACTCCACTGTGTATAATAGACCTTTATATGATATTCATTCATTGATTAGACCATTTAGTCATTACGGTAATGGTAATATGAAACTGTTTTCAGTCTATGTAGAAATCTTGGGATTTTCATGTTCAGGTGTTCAGGTATGTGAAACCGGAATTACAGGTGTGAATGCATTTTTTTCAGGTAAAATGTTCAGAAGCAGTTTTACATGTCCATTTACACCTTATTGGTTGAAAAGTGCCAATATCCCATTCAGAACAGAACATTCTGTGAAGAAGCTGGTGAATAGGAAGCCAACTTGAAAGCCTGGAAAGGTAGATTTCTGCATGTATATTCTGCCATGGCTCTGAATCTGTTGCCTGATTTTACTGCTGGTATGTATATACGTATATGTATATTTTGGAAGCATCGTTTTGGGTGGAGGGAATAAGGAATGCTACAAAACAGTCTAGAGTTTTGTAAATAGCTTGTTTTACTGACCCCTTTTACAAACACAGGAACAAAGTTCATAATATATCAGTTCTATGTACTAAACTCTATTAATTTATGGCATTCTAAGGCACCTTTAATATAATAAATACATGCAGATGTATTATTTTGTCCACTTTGACTTACAAATTGCACTGCCTTTTATACTGAGGGAAACTCTCACTTTAGGTTGATGATAATTTGGACAAATTTAATTAATTGCAATTAAGTACACAAGAGAATGTGATTAACGCTAATAATTATTTGTATTGTTTGAAAGTGTGCACTGCAGCCTTGAGTCTGGAAAACTAAAAGAAAATGGCAATGTCAAACGAGTACTTTTTAGCCACAGGACTGTACGAGTGTGTGTGCGTGTGTGTGTGTGTGTATGTGTGCATGGCTGGGCGATTTTGCTGTAGATGAATGCCTGAGAGGAGGTGTAGTAGGGGGTCCAGCAGTGCTTTGATCATTACCGCCTGTGGAAGACAGGTTCTGACAGTGAAACTACCCTCTCTGACACACACACAGACATACACACATCTAAGAAGGATGATTACAGTAACTTCAGCAGCAAATATACTCCTTTAGAGGCACACAGAAAAATGGAATGGCTTCCCCTCTGGCTGCTGCCCATGGGCCTGAAAGGAATGGCCTCATGGTAAAACGAATTTCCTCATTTTGTGTAATGAAATGAGTTGGATGTAGTGTGAACACTGTTAAACCTTCATAACATACTGTTCACTTCCAAGTAAATGTGGTTCATAGGGAAATTAAATGACCTTCACATGTATTGATTTACCAGTCTACTGCAGATTAGCTACAACATTTACATTTAAAGGTGCCAGAGAACGCATTTATTAGCATCAGATTCTTTTTATGTGACTTTGGTGAAAAAATGCTGAGAAGCGGTTTTACACACCTATGCACACCCTATGATTTGGTCCTAGAACGAAACAAGCTGTTTTCTGAGCTGTGTTTTTGGTGATCGCATGGATATTTAGATGAGCTCTGATTGGTTACAGCTAGACACCATGATAATTACCCAGAAGCAACATTTTGAAATGGACAAAATGAAATTAACCTCCTTTAACAAACTTGGCCAGACTGTTTAGGCATGGTAAGTGTTAATTAAGGCTACTATTCACCAGCTTGTCAAAGTTCCAACTTAAATGGTGCTGTAGTTACATTTTGGCACCTAAACAAGCTGCAGCATTTAGGGTAGAAAGAAGGCCAGATTATGAAGCTGGAGAACTGAAAGTCAATGCCATACAGGTGCCTAACCCATGCAGATATTACCAAAGCAAGGTGCTGGTGGCAGTGGAAAGAAGAAGGCACGCTCCCGCAACATGAAGGATCCGCAAGACCTACCCAACCCAAAGAAAATAATTCCCCAACATGCACGGAGTGACCCAACAGCCACGATTGCGGACCAGATAAAACCAGCACCATTTTGGCCATTAACACTGTTTCCAAACATCGCCAAAGACTGCAATGGTGTCGTGGCGGAATGTCATGGAGTGACTCTGAATGGCAGCATTTTTCCCTGCAACTCTGGATTATTACAACGTTCCATTAGGAACCTCTACAACTCCATGCCTAATGTCTGGCTAGCTGGCGTTAGCCAACTGAGAGACACTACTTCTGTATGTGTAGCTCAATAAACAGTGCCCATATCATCTTTTTTCAGCATTAATTGTTCCTCGTAACCTTTATTTCCCCCCTGCAAACAGCTTTAAAATCCAACACGTCCTTCTGGCTGCAGCGATAGTTTTGAATAATGAATGATGAATGTATAAGGAAGCAAAAATGTTTTCACTTTGCCATCTCGATGTGCTTTAAAGGGCTCATATTGCAGCAAAAAGGACCACACTCTTTGTAGTACACATGCCCCATTAAGCTAAATGTGTGGTATTAGTCATAACAAATTCAAAGCAATGATACATTTACCTCCCAACAGCATGTCGTTCACCGTGTTCCCCACATCTTCTGCTCCAATAATTCAGTCTGCAGTGACAACACTTTTATCTTAAACAACTGCGGGAAATGTGTTTGTAGTTGTGACATCACAGACATGATTCGTTCAGCTTGACCTGTTTTTACAGTGTGAACTGGGGAGTGATTGGAACAATTTGGATCTCTATAAATGTGTACTGGCTTGTTTTCATGGTATGGGTCATTTAAAGGACCCACACTTCTCTGTATAATGTAAAGGGTGAGATCTGACATCTTAGTTGCTGAGAAAAGTAGAACTTTGGTTTTGTCTATGTGTGTGCATAATAGGAGGTCTGATCATGGTCAGGATCTGTCCACATTTGAACCTGTATGAACTGACTTTGAGAAGCAGCCTCCTGGACGCAGATCAAGCCGGTCTTAAATTGTAAGCTGGACTTTTTATGTTATTTTTGTAAGAACTAGATATATGAGCGCTGTTGGGGAAACCACCCTTTAAAAGTACTCCAGAGAAGCCCCTTCCTTCTTCATTTAGGTGTGGGTGATGCACAAGCATGTGTGTGTGTGTGTGTGTGTGTGTGTAGTGAGACAGGCAGTTCTGCCCGCTGAGTGGTTGTCATGACTACCAAGAGGAAATGGAATGCAGTAAATATCTCAATTTGCCAATCAGCCTCCATCCACCACTGTCATCAAACACACACACACACAATCGCGCACACACACTGCACTCTAGATACTCTTGAGTCTTGGTCTTATAGGAAAGGGTCACTATGAGGCAAAAACTAAGGAGAAAAACAAAAATACTCAGACATGCAGGTGGACAGACACCATGAGCCTATATAACGTAGTGCATCTGGGAAGTGCAGCACAAGTTATACATTTGACATCTTTTAAACCTCTGACAATAAAGTCTGTCAAATGTGGTCAGTATTTATTGTGTCCACTGTTTGCTTTATTGCATTTTCCATTCTTTTAGATAGCCTCACTTTCAGTTCTTCAAAGAAATCTGCAGGCATAATTGCCCACATCTCCAAAGTTCAATCTTGGTTCTGCTTGTCACAGTCCAGGTAAAATTCCAGACACATTCTATAATGTTATGGTCTGGACTCTGGGGTGGTCAGCCCAGTGTTCTGAGAACACCAGCAGCTTGCATGATTTGCAAATGTTCTTCTTCTGTCTATTTCCTTTTTCTCAGTTACATCATCACAGTGGAAGGATGGACGGAAACACTGGTGGATGCTTTTAGGTCTGAAGCAAGAGAAGCTCTTTTCTCTCAAATACAAAAGTAGTTTGAAACTCAGTTGGAGCTGGAAACTCCTTCATTTTTCTTTGACTTCAGCTTCCTTATGGAAGTGGGTTATCTTACACATATAATCTCCAAAGAAAGATCTCCTAAAAAAGTTTAAAAAATAACTTTTCTCTGGTCTCTGAGTTTTGCATAATACTATACTGTCCTTTAACTTAACCCACTTTTAGTGTTTAACCCCTTAGACTCCTCACAACTACATGACTCACGTATGTCCTTCACTGTAGTAGTGTCACTTTCTGTGTTACCTTGTCAAATCAAGTTTAAGGAACACAACTGTTACATTTGTGGCAAAATGGGCACTTTCCAGCAAAATGTTCTAGATATGGTACAGTGGATAAAGCCTTTACAACCCTGCTCACCTCCTCATGGGGGTCTAGTCCAAACCAAGGTTCAGATTTTTGTTGCACTGATCTGGTAAGTTTTGGTGTCACATTGCAGTTTAGTGGGTGTACTAAAGAACTTTGCATAACACCCACGCTCTCTCATATATCACTTACGTGGGCTGCACCTCCCCTATACCCTATACTTCACAATATACTGTGTCTGAAACGTCATAAATCCTACTTACTGATATAGTATTCTGATGCACCAAAGCAGCCAGTCATGCCAGTTTCGTATAAAATGTTGCTGGCTGAGTTTGACTGTTCTAGGAAGGCACTGACTTACATGGCATTGCACACTTTTAGGGCAGCAGAGCATTGTGCAAGACTCCGCAGACGTTGTATGAACATGTTAGCATTTATTGCTCTTTCTGTTTTTGCTGTGTTCCCTGTGTAATGAAATGATAGAGCTCTCGTATACACCTGCAGAAGCTCCTCAGCAAATAAACTCAGAAAGAAACTAAACATTTCACAGGGGTCACAATAGTAAGCCAAACTGTAGACACGGCATTCGACAGGTATAAGTGTAGCGTTACAGTATGTACTGCATTGATCTCTTGTGCTGTTATGTATCCTCTCCCTCTCATCTTCTCAGCGAATGCATGTTTCTGCATTAAATTGTGTTTTAATGAGTTTGTTAGACTAAATTACTATGTGTTGCTGTAGCTTATTTCTGCTTTTCTTCTACCGTTTATTTAGTGACCCTAGGGTTAGGGTTAGGGTTAAGGTTACTGTAATTAGTCTGAAATTGAAAGTCTGAACCATCCAAAAAAGTGTTTTTACACTGTAAATTAACCACGCCAGGTTTAGTTTGATCCAGACTGAGACCACCACATTTGGTCTCACCTTATGTATGGGTTTGGACCAAGGGTCTGGACCAAGCAAGGCAGCCTTACAGTGTTATGCCGAACTCTGTGCCTGTAAACTCTTTAACCTCTAATTCTCATGACCCTTAGTCACTAGCACACCCAAAACAAGCAAGAGAATAATGTGTAGGCCTACACCAAAAACCACAGCTTTCAGCAAGTAGCTAAAGAAGAAATTCACATGATCATTAGATGTTCTCCTCTTTAATGTCTGTGTTTATTTGAACAATGTGATGTATTTTTAAAAGAGGAAGTGTTCAGGAGCTAAACCTGTGGATTCGCAGTGTATAGGTTCAGTGATTAGGGCGAAGTGATGAGAAACAGCGACTTTTTTCACACTCTCATCCGGCCCACACGGGAGAAGAGCTCTAAGTAAAAGAAAGTGGGAGGTGGAGGGTTTGTGGCAGAGGCAGAGAGAGAAGAGAGAAAAGGAACCATGTTTAAATGGGTGGAAAGAGACAAAGGAGGAGACAAAGACCACAAGAGAAAAAGAAAACGAGTGAAAAAAAGAAAGAAGGAGAGAGGAGAAAAAGAAAAAGGGAGCCGGTCACCTGGAGATGTCGGTCCGGCCTGGGCTGAGCCGCAGGGAGGGAGGGGAAGGGAGCCGTCGCCATGGAGAGGGGCACTGGTCACTATGGCAACCGTTGGGCCGGGGGTCAGCGGCCACAGGAATGTGTTTGCACACAGAGGTGCATGCTGGGAGGAGAGTCCCGCTGCGTGCGTGTGTGTGTGTGCGGGTCCATGCTGCTGTTACAAAGAGGTAAAGCAAGGGGTCCGAGCAGTGAGGTAGTTAAGTGTTAAGAAGTCGTCCTGAGGAAAGCTTTAAATGTGTGTTAGATCTTTATATGCGTGTTACAGCTCACATATGCCTTTACCTACACAGCACGATGTCTACTGGGCTTAAACCAGCACACACTCAAAACTCAATACTCAACTTCATACCTGCTCCACTCTCACTTATGGCTTTCATCTATCTCTTTGTGCGAATACACATAAAAAACTGGAAAAGCCAGACATGAAATAGGATGAGGTGGAATAATTGGCTCATTGGTAAAAGCGAAATGGGATTAATAGTGATGCAAGTTTGGAGTGATGGAGATTTTTTGAGGTGATATAGTGGTGTTTCACTACATCTTCTCAGAACTGATCATCACGGTATGCTTCCAGGAGTTTTGTGGGGTTGTTATGTCTCTTAGGACCACAGCTATATACTATTGACAGAGGGTTGTCAAATATGCTTTATTGAGATCTAGCAATGGTTAAGATCCTTCCATAGTAAACGCTCTGCACTGTAATTGAGACATATAGTCTCGTAACTACAGCATCTGAGGACAACTGAGAAATGTTGGGCTAAATGGAACATTGACTTATAGGACTGTGAGCAAACTGAATGTGATTTCTAAGTTAGTCCAACACTTTGAGATAGCAGCACTCAAAGCAGGATGTGACGGTGTACGCGTCAACATTGCTGGACACAAAAAGCCTGTGAGGTTAGATTTTGTTTGTTTATATATTTATTTAATACACTAATTAATTTATTTATTTTAGCTAATTATTAAGTCAAGGTTGAAAAAAGCCCTGTCAAAAATTTTAGGTAAATGAATGTCACTTGTGGAGAACAATATTGTATGCAGTAAGGATAATCTTGGAGTCTTTTATGTCACTGTGGAGGAGGTTTGGTGACTCTTTTGCAGGATTGTTTAAATTAATCAGCATTGAAAGGTTTTACAGCAGGAACTGCCTGCGTAAGGTCTCTCCAGATCATCTCAAAGGAATTGCTCATTCTCCTTTAGGATTTTCTGATAGAGAACAGAACTCATGGCTCCTTCCGTCCAGATCCTGTAGTAACAGTAGCCCCAGACCATCACGCTACCACCATGTTTGACTGTTGGTATCATGTTCTTATGGTGGAATGCGTTGTTGGCCCAGAAGTCTTGGGGGTCATCTAAATGTTTTTTGGGGCTAATGTAAGTAGTGGTTTTGCACCTTGCAGCTCTCACATGGCGGCCAAGGCCCAGGGTCTTTCTTATTCTGAGCTTTTGTCCATTAACCTTAACTAAGGCCTGCAGTTCTTTGTGTACTTGTCTGGGTTCTTTTTTTTGATCTTCTGGATGAGTCATCAACGTGCTCTTGGTGAGCCACTCCTGGGAAGGTTCATGACTGTTCCAAGTAATTTCCATATTCACAAATGCATCTACATTTAAATCTCTTTAGAATGTGGCATCATGTGCTGCTTTTTGATTCCTCTAGTTGCTTTACATCGCCAGATAGGTCCTATTTAGATGATATTTAGATTCAGACAGTTCAGGGCAGTAAACTTGTTCAGGTGTGGTTGTGAAATTGAACCTAGCAGACAAGTGAATTTGGTTAACTAGTTGGTTTAGTATCTAAAGGGCAATTACAATGTTGTTTTAAAACCTGTTGTTCTATACTGTTTAGCATTGATACTGCCCTTCCAGATGTGTAAACTGCCCACACCATAGGCACTAATGCAACCTCATACCATGCAGGATTTCCCTAATCTCTGACTCCCATGACCCTCATCCACTACAACATGCCAAAACAAGCAAGGAACTAATAAGGCGGCTTACACATACATGCACTGGCTAAACCTCTGTTCATTTAATCACAAACTGCTATGAACACATGTTGCTATGTACACTCACAAGCCATTTTATTGGGTACACCTACTTGTATCTACACTCACTGATCTTTCTATCAGCTCTGTTTACCAAATAGGTGCACTTTGTGGTTCTATAATTACAGCCAGTAGATCGTCTGATTTGCTGCTGGCTTTGTTAACCCCTCTCATTATTTTTTCTATCACTACAAAGACCAATCCTTATGCTTCTTTATTTATCAGGAACCCCCACAGGACTGCCATACAGTGGTGAGGCATTATTCTCAGCATTGCATTGACACAGATGTGCTGGTGTGTCCACTCACTGTAAACTCTATAAGACTCTATAATCCTTTGTTGCTAGCCCTCCTTGTAGATGTTGGCTGGATAGTTTTGGTTGTTAGCCTATTTTTAGTCCAGCAGTGAAAATGAGGTGTGTAAAAGCTCCAGTAGTACTGCTGTGTCTGATCCATGTACACCAGCACAACATACACCTACCATCACATCAGTGGACCACCCAAATAATACCTGCTCTGTTGTGGTTCTGTGGGCATCCTGGCCACTAAAGAACAAAGAAAAAGGGCTAACAAAGTATGTAGCAAATCAGATAGACTACAATCTGCAATTACAGAGCTACATAGTACTCCTGTATTGTAAGTGGAGCTGTGTGTTGATTGAGTGTAGATATAAGGTACCTAGTAAAGTGACTGCTGGGTGTATGTACCGCTTGAGACCTTATGTAGTTTGTACCTGGTTGTAAACCTATTCAAATAAACAGTCACAAAATAAAAAAGTCACTAGGTTTTCCTATCACAGCATGGATACACAAATCTTGCATGTTGATGAGTTCCGTCGCTTATCCTCTGTCAAACCAGCTGCCCACAGTGTTGTGACCACCAGTGTGTGTGCGTG